>WYDI02028356.1:0-11214 GCA_009867235.2 Psittacus erithacus
CCCATCCCTCTGGGAGCCGAGGGAGGAGGTGGGGGGGCAGTGAGTGGGCTGTGTGGCAGGCCTTAAACCACGACAGCAACTAATTAGGGATTCAGAAGCAAGTTACTAAGAGAATGACTGAAATCTGGAAGATCTTTACAGTATTAGCTGTAAATGCCTCCCAGTTTGATACAACACATTTCAATTTAAACACATATTTAAGGTACTCACATTCTAAGACTGCTTAGGTGTTTACCGCTTACAAAGTACTTCAGTACTCCTTAAATGATTTTCTGAAGCTGCGTCTAAATGAACTCTATTCTGTAGAAAACCTGTTCAGGAGTAGAGAATTCAGACCTGCAAGCTGACCTGAAACACCAGCTGAAAAACATTACCTTGTTGCAGCAAACTTCTTTTCTGAGTTACTTTCCTGGAGACAGAATTAAGTCAGTTTCATGTGGCATTTCTTGAAGAGTTATTTCAAGGACAGGTGGCTGATAGCTTACCATTTTCCACATATTGACATTCCAATACCAAAAGGAGATAAAATAAAGTTGCTAGGTGACAGAAGCATATTTACTTGAACTCTGTGAAAACCTGGAAGACTGCACAAAATTTTCTATTTTCTCTTTTACATTATAAAAACACAAAAGAAGAAAATGTAGAAAGTTTTATGGGGTGCACAGTTTTTTAATGAAGTTTTGTTTCATAAAATCATAGAATGATTTGGGTTGGAAGGGACCTTAAAAATCATCTAGTTCCAACCCCCCTGCCATAAGCAAGTTCACCTTCCACTAGACCAGGTTGCTCAAAGCGCAGTCCAGCCTGGCCTTGAACACTGCCAGGGAGGGGACAGCCACAACCTTTCTGGGCAACCTGTTCCAGCGTCTCAACACCCTCACACTGAAGAATTTTTTTCCTTATGTCTAATCTAAATCTCCCATCTGTCAGTTTGAAGCCATTTCTCCTTGTCCTGTCACCGCATGCCCTTGTAAAAAGTCCCTCTCCAGATTACCTGTGGACCCCCTTCAGGTAATGGAAGACTGTTATAAGGTCTCCATGGAGCCTTCTCTTCTCCAGACTGACCAAGCCCAACTTTCTCAACCTTCTCCATAGCAGAGGTGCTCCAGCACCCTAAGCATCTTCATGGCCCTCCTCTGGACTCTTTCAAGCAGGTCCATGTCCCATTTGTATTAGGGGCCCCAGAGCTTAACACAGTACTGTAGGTGGGTTCTCACGAGAGTGGAGTAGAGGGGCAGGATCACCTCCCTTGACCTGCTTTTTGGCTTTCTGGGCTGTGAGTGTACACTGCCAGGTCATGTTGAGCTTCTCATAAAACAACACCCTCAAGTCCTTCTCCTCAGGGCTGCTGTCAATGCAGTCTCTGCCCAGCCTCTAGCTGTGCCTGGGACTGCCCTGACCCAGGTGCACGACCTTGCACTTGTCCTTGTTGAGTTTCATGAGGTTCACACCGGCCCACCTCTCAAGCCTGACAAGGTCCCTCTGAATGGCATCCCTTCCCTCCAGTGTGTTGACCACACCACACAGCTTGGTGTCATTAGCAAACTTGCTGAGGGTGCACTCAATTCTACTGTCCATGTCTGCAACAAAGATGTTAAGTGATTGATGTACCGGGCCATCTGATCCACACAGTCCAGTAAATCTGATTGTCCCTTACCTCCACCTGGCTGGAGGCAGGGCCCCTCTAATAGTCATCACAATATTGGTCACTTAGCATAGACAGGGATTAGTCTTTATCACAGGAGCTGGAGTAAAATCAGCTCTTCCACTCTGTCTGGAAACCTGCTCACCAGAGACTGAAGCTGCATCTTTCATGGGATGATCATTCTTGACCTTTGTTCTCCTCTTCAATTCACATACCTGTTCCTCTAGAGCTGAGGTAGGTTTTCCATCCCACTTTCTCATGTCTTCTCTGTTATCCTGCAGATAAAACCATAGGGTGGCCCTTGGCGTATACCTTCTATATCTTCTCTCTCAAGCAGTAGGGTGCCTTTTGTTAATAGCTGAGATGTGGGTTGGTACTCGTGGGGAGCTAGACAGATAGGACAGATTGTCTCTCAATTGTTTGAACTTCTGGGACAGTTTTTCCACAGCTGAAATGTTGGAAGGGATGAAATTGTCTTTGAACTCTTGGAGTTGACAAATCACTTCATCCACTGTTGGTGGTGCTATGCCATGGCAATGAATGGGCATATGATGATGGTGCACTCCGTGCAAATTTCTGCCACATGGGTCATGTCCATTCAACTTCATCTGGATCTACGAATGCATTCCCAGCATCTGGCCTATGATAGATCATCTCTGGAGTGGCTGATTCCCTCAGAGACTGGATGCTTTTCTCTATCGAGGTCCAGTTGCCTGAACAACTCATGATGTTGTCCTTGCAGGGAAACCTTTCCTTCACAGCTGCCAAGAGCCACCTACAAAGGCTGAGGGACTGTTTCTCTTTTGCAATCACTTTATCAATTCCTCCTTCCTTAGCAAATGATCACAGCTGCTTGGCTTCCCTATCTTCTAGTTCATGACCATCAGCCCCATTGTCCCAGCATCAGAGCAACCAGGTGATGATGTGCTCCTTTGGATGACGGGTGAAATCTTTGCATATTCCTCAGCTCAGCTGAGGTCTGGGGTTCAGAAGTCACCTCTTCTTCTTCCTCTTTCTCTTTCTCTTTCTCTGATCAATGTAATTAGAACTTGTTCAGATGCTGTCGCATGCAGTAAATGCATTGGTTCCTCATCTTTCTTCCCTATACAGGTTGCTCTTCATGTCTCTTATTTGCATTTCCCCTTGCATACAGAGGCAACAGATATTGGCACTAATTGGTCCTTTGATTTAGCTGCAGTGACTGTCACTGTGGTTGGAGTTTCTGCAGCGTCTGCCACTACAGTTGCAGTATTTGTTGTCAGGGTTGGTGCAGCCGCTGTGCTTGAGGATTGAGTAGCGCCACCAGCTGCATTGTCTGTTGGGGTTTGAGTAGCTGCTGTATTTGTCACTGGGGTTGGAGTAGCTGCACTGTCTGTTGCTTTGCCATCAGATCCAGGGACATCTTTTTCTGTTTGAAGGTGCTCGATAGTGCTCAACAGGGCTCTGTAGGCGTAGGCCTAGCCCCAGCACATTGCCGTGATTTGTCTGTCCCTGGCATGACCAGGATGACAACACACCTCATTTAAGTGTTTTACTAGTTTTTCTGGATTTTGCACTTGTTCGGTGGTGAAGTTCCAAAGCACTGGAGGGTCCCATTGGCCTAGATACTTGCCCATACTATCCCGCACACCGTGTCACTCATGGCTCTTCAGTCTCGGGGAAAATCTCTTGGTCCTTCTATATCGCCATCTAACCGTAGACAAGACTCAAACCTGACCTGCTTAACTTTCGAGATCAGGCAAAATGGTTGTGGGTAAAACACACTCTGTATGTGTGCCATCATGGCGATCCCCATCACAATCAGCAGGCAGATGTCAAGAGTACCCAAAGGCCATCCAAAACCTTCAGAACTCTCAAATGATGCTGTAAATAGGCTGGTGGGGGAGCTGGGCGTGTAAGGGAATGTCTCCTGCATAGGTTGACCACCCGAGGAGGGGAAAAAAGATGTGTAATTGCTGAACAATTTCATTACATACTTCCCAAAGTATACAGGTGATGACCACACTGGGAATGCAAGCCAGACCAGTTTCATGACCAATGAATCTATCTATTACAAGTCATTACCATGAAGTACAGCAAAACAAGAGCCTTAGCCCTAGCCCCCCAGCTAATAAACACTAAAATGGCAAATAATGGCTGTAAGTGAGGCATGACATGCTGAAATTCTGAGATGAAGAGCAACAACTTTGAGAGCCAATAAATCAGCATTGTGATGAGTGACTATTAATCAGAAAAAATGAATGCTAATCACAAATACGATTGGACACACTCTGATCAGATCTATCATTATCTCAACCCTTCAAGTCCCACGCTGGGCTCCACAAAGAACTGTCGCGGTTTAAGCCCAGATGGCAACCCAGAACCACACAGCTGCTTGCTCATTCCCCCTCTTCTTCCTCCCACCACTCCCGAAGGGATTGGGAGGAGAATCGCAAGAATGTAACTTCCTCAGGTTGAGATAAGAACAGCCCAGTAACTAAGTTATAACACAAAACCGCTACTGCTACCACCAATAAAAATGATAAGGAAAATTGCAAAAGAAGAGAACACAAAAGCTAACCACCCGCCAACCGATACCCAGCCAAACACAAGCAGCGATCTAGCCCTTCCAGGTAACTGCCCCAAGTTTATATAGTGGGCATGACGTGCTGTGGTATGCAATTCCCCTTTGGGTAGTTCGGGCCAGGTATCCTGTCTTTGCTGCCTCCCAGCTTTCTCTCCTCCCTGGCAGAGCATGACACTCAGAAAGTCCTTGATTAGAGTAAGCATTACTGAGCAACAACTGAAAACATCTGTGTTATCAGCTCTGTTCCCAGGCTGAAAGTCTAAAACACGGCACTGCACCAGTTACTTAAAAGGACAAAAATGACTGCTACTGCTGAACCCAGGACAGGCATGATTCGCAATACTAAGCCCTAAAGGACAACACTTGTCACTGTTCTCCTCTTGGACCTTCAGCTGTTGATCACAACTCTGTTTCATAGAATCATAGAATCATAGAATGGTTTGGGTTGGAAAGGACCTCAAGTTCATCTACTTCCAACCCTCCTGACATGGGCAAAGATGCCTTACATTATATCATGTAGCCCAAGACTCTTTCCAGCCTGGGCTTGAACACTGCCAGGAATGGAATATTTACCACTTCTTTGGGCAAGATTTGCCAGTGCCTCACCACTCTCATGGTAAAGAACTTCTTCCTTCTATCTAACTTGAACTTCCCCTGTTTCAGTTTAAGCCCATTACCCCTTGTCCTATCACTACAGCCCCTGATGAAGAGGAAACTAAAATGATGAAGTGAAATAAAATGGAAAATTGCATACATTTCCAGAAAGGGGCCTAGGGACACTGAAAAGCTGGTTATGTGTATTACCACCAGTAACACAGAGTCAGTGAAAAGATTACCAAGCAAGAGAGGCAAGTGATCAGCCTAGATGTTTGTTTGCTTATGAAACAAGAGAGCTTAAGAGCCTGTTAGATGGAGAGGGAGCAAAGTGGTCACTTTGGAGTTAATCTCGCTGAGAAACTTGGGATGCCAGAACTGAATGTTTTCTCCTCAGATAAGATGTCCTGGAACTCAAAAGGACTAATTTGTAAAACTAACTTCACTTTCCCCATTGCCTGCAGAAAGCAAGCATTTATACTGAATGGTTGAAAACATTTTCAGACATATTTCTTGAACAGAACAAATATGGTTATTTTGGGGCAGTCTACTTTTTGTTGCAAAAAGGCAGAAAGATTAACAATAGAATTGGATCATAACTTAGATGTTAATTTGTAAGACAAGTTAGGATATTATGTAAAGAAAAGATCAGTAGCCCTAATACTAAGTGATTGCTATGATTAATTAAAGAAAAAAAAGTTGCTCATCTTATAAAAGTAAAAAGAAGGTTCATTCTAGCTCTTCTTGAGTCTGAGAGTCTGATACTTTCCTGACTGAAAAAGGATAAAGTATGAAATGAAAGGAAAATGTCTAAAGCATGCTTTGTGTAGCATTAATGCTATGCCTTTGTGGAAATTTCTGTGACTTTATTTGCTGGCAAATGTAACTATTATCAAACTGAAAAGAAGCAGAATGGAAGTGGTTACGTATTCCTTTTAAGCAAATATACAGAGGGCTAGACAGGAGCAATTTACAGAAACGAACATTGTTTGCCTTTTTTATTGCCTGCAAAATGTCAGGAAAGATTCAAAGTAATAGCATTTATTAAAAAAAAAAAAAAAAGCATAGGAAATAAAAGAAATGTATTGCCTCAGAAAAGGTCCAATTTAAAAAGTCTTCACCTTTTCATCCTGATACATAATGCTTCTGTATGCTTTAGCACTACAAAATTTATATTTATTTTTATATTTATATTTATTTATTGAGAAGAGCTGCCATAGTTTTGCCCTTTTAAGTTTTATATGATAAGATTTTTAGTTTTATTTTTTAAAAATGGTGTTGAGTTTTCACACCCAGTGAAGACATCTTTTTTCTTGTGCACATTTGAGGTTATTTGTCATGGACATTTCTGCAATATCTAAATATACTTTTTCTATGAATCAGGGTTTTCTTTGTTGCTTCTTTGACCAAAGGCTCATTTCTCTTTCAACTGCAAACTGTTGATTAGAAATGATGTAAACAGGATTTCTACATTTGCACAGCAAAAATAAAGCAAAAAACTTGTGTTCAAGACATCTTTGTTCTCTAGGAAAAAAAAAAAAAGAAGTCCAGCTTTCAGAAGTTCCTATATATTCATTATTGTGCTTTGCAAGCTTTGGGTTTTGGAGGAATTGAAGTGCCAATAGACTGCAAAACTCATTTCTTGTGACATTGCCAGCAAATATTGAACTTTCTTACCTGAAATAGATGAAACTTTCTGAAATTTACCTTACTTTTAACACAAGAGTAACTTATGTTTACTGAAAACAGGGGCTAAATAAAGTAATGCGATATGTGCTGGCAAGGAAACAGCAAGAGCAATATATTCATGTTCCACTATAAAATATCATTCATGTAGAGAGCACGCCTCTGGCTCAGATTTCTAAATCTCTTTTGAGTGTTTCCCATCTCTAGTATCTATATTGGCAGAATGTCCACATCCACAGAGCTTCATTCCACTTTGCAGTGTACCTCTCACCCTACTGCAGGGCTGCAGCTCCTGAGCTCTTCCTCGGATAGATGCTGTACACCTTTCCAGTCCATGACCCATGTCCTTATGTTGTCTCCTTTTACTGTTTCCAACCCTTTACTCCTGGTGTGTATGGGACCCTGAACACAGAGGCACTGGCGACTCCTATCACCCCAAAACCAAACACGCTTATGAGCTGCACAGCCTGGTTTGCCTTGTGGCAACAAGCAGATGCAGCCGGCAAGGCTCAGAGCCAGGAACTGCCTCCACACCTTGAATCCTTTGATCTCCCAGGCTCTCCATCGTCTCCTCTACCAGACACAGCTTGTTGGTAGGGCTCACAATCTGCCAGCCAGCTGCACCTGGCCCATCGAGGCGGCATGAGGAGGAGATACTGCTGTGCTGCACTGCAGATGGGGAAGGTGGTCTGCCAGCCAGGACCTCCCCATGGAGGAGCCCGGATGACCCTGTTTCATGGGCTGCTGCTCTGAACTCCCATCACATTGCTGCCTCCCACATCTGGAGCCTGAGGTGGAGGCAGATGAAAGTGGGCTGGGGAGTGCAGAGGCTTGTAAGGCACGCTGGGAATGCTCACAGAGGAGGGCTCATGACTTGGCCGCTCCCCAACCTGGGTTGTTGCAGCTCTTTTTTAGAGGACCTATTCTTTGAGCCTATGCATTGCACATTAAGAGGGTGCATTTGATATATGCTGGAGGGTTTGTACATATACCAAAGCTTGTTAATAGGTGCTCACATTAATTATTACAAACAGTGTCTCTGATAATATTGAAAGATCATGCCTGCATCAATCTGAATAGTTTTCAGAGATACTAATGAGTCCCAAATGCTGCTAAGGGTCAGAGGCATTTAACATTTTTAAAACTTGCTCGATAACTTACCCACTGTATGTTCCTATTGACTTCAACAAGCTTTGAATCAAGATTTTAAAACATCAAAAGGAAGAAAAAGGGAGAAAATTTTCCAGAAAATACTGCTTTCCAAGTCTGCTAGGCTTTGTAGTAAATCTATCAATAGAAAGGGCAAGTCAATGTGAAAGGCACCACCTGGCCTCTTACACTCAAGACTTTGCTGTCTCCAGCTCAGGCAAACCTACAAGCATGAGCTTCAGCTTCATTGTTTTTAGCAAAATGTAAGCACTTGCTGGACTGGCTTTTCTAAATAAAGATGATTTTATGAATGGAAACATTCAGGTGCACATTGTACATTAATATTAAAGCATAAATTATAAACAGTACTTCTTTTGACATGTGATTTTTATTGCTTTTGTGGTTTGTGACATTGTAATGTTCCTTGAATGTTAGTGTTAGATGAAGCAGAGAAAACACCTTTTGCATATATTATTGTGTAAATCTTAGTCTCCCTGGCCTTTTAAAATAACAAACAACTATACATAATTAATTGTATTTTTTCTAGAAGTTACATTATTGCTATACATATAAATACCCACAAGGCAGGGAGTGTCCCAGTGGGATCATAACTTCTTTTCTGTGGTGTGATAAAATGTTCTCATCACGGGCAGTATTTATTTCCCATGTCTCTTGAGATATGATTAAAACAGGAGAAGAGCAAATAAGTAGACACAAAGAATCCCCACTATGTTTGTTTTATAAGCTTCCTTCCATTTGTTTTAAACAAGGTGTATTAATATGGAATCTGAGAATTACTATTTTTCCCAGTTCTGCTTTGTTACTGGGGATTTCTGTGGCTGTTTCAAAGACAAATGACTAAAGAAATAATCAAAACCTTAATCTCTTTTAAAAACTTCCCCTACATTAAGCTACAATAACTCTCACAATAAACTGTGTGCAACCTTATCAATTATCACTTAGTTTCCTTTAGCCAGCTTTCATGCCTTCTTTGTGAGCACAAACTGAAAGACAGTTTAATTGCACTCCTTTTCCATACATGCTAATGCATCGGAAATTATGATAAAATAATTACAAAGAAATAGTTCATATATTATCTACTTAGCTTGTTAGATAAAGAATAATAACTATGGTACATTTTTTTTTTTTTTAGATGAACAAAAGTCCTTTCTTGACTGATTGTTAGTCAGAAGGGCAGGTGACATTTCCGCCAACACTTAACTTCAACCCAAAATCCTCTTTTGGCAAACCAAGGAGAATTACATTTTGAGCAATTTTCAGTCCGGCACTCTGCTAGCATGAAACATTGGATAAGTTCACTTCAGCCAAGATGGAGTAAACCTCTCATTGCCAGTTTTACCTTTGTTTTTTGGAGTTGCCCTTTTAGCATAAATTTGAATCACACCACCTAAAAATAAATCTGCAAAGCAGGAAACTTATCTGTGTTGTCATGGTATCAGTATTTCCTTTTTTATGTTCAGAGATTACTTAAGATAATAAAATGAGCTTCAGCTTCTTGTTTCCTTATTAAA
Source organism: Psittacus erithacus (assembly GCA_009867235.2). Lineage (NCBI taxonomy): Eukaryota > Metazoa > Chordata > Aves > Psittaciformes > Psittacidae > Psittacus > Psittacus erithacus. The sequence continues at coordinate 9,173 of WYDI02028356.1, forward strand.
AGGCCTTGGGTTTTATCTTTTTTTAGTATTTTTTTTTTTTTAACGTAGATATCTTTTTATATTCATGATGTAAGAAATTTTTCAGTATACCTTTTTACAGCATCATTTCAAACTTCCATGAAAGTAGCAACATCTACTTGCTTCAGAAAATATGATGTTAAGTTGTATAGGAGGGTCAAAGTGCCACTGACCTTGAAAATCTGACAGTGCCCATTAGGATTTTCATTAAGGTTCAGTTCCAACATGTATTAAATAGACCTCAAATCAAATTAATGATGTTATAGTACTCCTCACACTATTACAATATTTTAGAAACTGTAATAGTTAGTGATATGATGCTGAAATTTGAAATTTTATCTTTAATTTACTGAATTTAAAAAATTCTTATTTTGTTCTACTATTTGTAATATATTGTATTGTGGTTACATCTAAAGTTTAGCTAATTTCTGTCTAATGGAGACAACCATTTTAATATTAGTGAACTATGATCATTATACTATATATTGGAAAATGCAAAAATAAAAAAAAAAAAAATCTTTTCCAGTAAATTTCTGTATTGGAGAAAAAAACCTTTAAAAGTCAAAAATATTCAGGTTCAGATTAATTCTCAGAAATTTGGATGAATATCTTATTATGTCTAGATATCTGTTTTGGGCTGCAAGTTTGATCATATCAGAATACTTTCACCTTCACAAGTGTCAGCCAGTGATGAGAAGACGGAAACACAGATAAAAGAAAGCATCAAATGTGTACTTCAGAACTACAAGATTTATTTCTGTTTGGTTTACAGTTTTGCTTACATTGAAGGTCTTACCTTTTATACTTCCTTCACTACCATAAATAATTTTCTAACAGATATAATGTCATGATCATTTTGTTTTCCCAGTTTAGTGGAATTTATTTTTAATAGTAAAGTCCTAAATTCCTGCACTCTTTAAAATTCATGGGAAAAAGAATAATTTCCCCTCTGGCTTCACACAAGACAACTACAGTTTGCTGTTTCTCCACACCATAAACATGTTGCAGTACACATTATATGACAGATACATTATGACTCAGGACACACTCTAATATAAACATTAAATTGAAACTTTTTTTAACTTAAACCTTCGAGGAACCCACCAATAAGGTAGCTGAGGTGCAAGTAGTGTTGCCACTTAAAAAAAAAAATAATTTCCTGTGGATAATATGTGGAGTAGGAAGAGTCCTGTGAATTCTTAATGGTAGGTTAACTCCTACATCTGCTCAGTTTTAGGTAAAGGCAATGTAGATGAATTGTGTTCTTTTTCTTGTTTGGTTTTTTTTTTCCTAAATGATGTGACTCTTTCATAATAAAGTCTTACTTTTCTCTTAACTGCAGCAATGTTTTCACTACTTACCCCTTTAATTATTTGATAGGAAAAATATTATGAATTTATGCAACAGATTCCAATTTTTTCATAAGTGATATTAAGCTATGATTGACATTTGCTTATTATAACGGAATCACTCATCCAGGTGCCTTGATACAAAAACTAATTATCTGATTCAAACAAAAAAAAGGAAATTTTATTTATTCTAAGAAGAAGAAAATGATATTTCTCTTAAAATGTCAAAAGTCCCTTATTCAGAATAAATATTTTTAAGAGTCTTGTAGTTGTTTTGGTTTTAGTGTCCTTAAAAAGTTAAGATGTGTGCAGTGAAATTCAATTAAGAAAAATCCTAAATTATAATGTGAGTAGATTAGAATGGATAACTACAATATGATCTTCCAATGAACTATTGTCAATGTATGGGAGATGGCAAGTCTATAAACATAACTGGACTAAAGACAGGAAAGCAACAAAGATTTTTTGGCTTATGAGAGGGGACTCCCACTTATGAAGATACAAACTGAATAAAATGAAAAAGCCATGAAAAAGAACTGTGCCCCGCGCCAATGCCCGGAACACTATCCTGGGCCTTGACAGATTTTATGGTGATACAGCACCCCAGAGAGAATCGAGTCAGACAATGGGACTCATTTCTGGAACAGCCTTATAGACATTTGGGCCAAAGAGCAT
>WYDI02028357.1:0-68728 GCA_009867235.2 Psittacus erithacus
GGAATGGGTTGCCCAAGGAAGTTGTGAATGCTCTGTCCCTGGCGGTGTTCAAGGCGAGGCTGGACAGAGCCTTGGGCAACATCTTATTTCTGCTGCATTTGAATGCTCCCCTATGCTTGCTGAGAGTAGTTGACCACAGCTGTTGTGATCAAAAAGCAAAATTTTTACTAGTCACAAATGCAAAAAAAAAAAAAAAAAAAAAAAAGAGTTGTCCACTTCCACCAGTAATATTTTGAGGAGCTGCTTCAAAGGCAAGTTAAAGGTTTCTGTGGTAAGCTGTTTTGAAGGGGGCGAGATGTCACAAAGCTGTATTTTTAAGTTACTGTTTCACTTTGGGCCAGTGGACGGTTGTGCTGGGAAGTCCAGGGAAATCCCAACAATGACAGCAGTTTCTTACCCCTGAGCAATGCTGCATTTGGCTATTGCCTTGCACTGAGCTGGAGGAGACCTTGCCTGGGGTAAAGTTTCCCTCCCTTTCATGAACCCACAACAGAGCCAATCCTTAGTTCCAATAAAGATTTTCCTGGCCCTGATTTTTGACCTCCTATTTTTTGCTTTCAGGTCTTCTCCTCTTAGAGTTTACAGCTGCCCTCTATCTCTTTTTCTGGCTCTACAGCAGCTAATTACATGGAGTGACTTATTTTTCCGTAATGTTTATTATGCATTGGCAAATACTGTTCTCCCTCGTACAGTTACCAGTGCTGTCAATGACATAAACATGCTCAACATGGACATAGAACATGGCTTCTTTGGTTTGCCAAGGCTGGTTTTGCCAAGCCTTCACAAGGACTGAGGAAATTGGATGAGATCCTTGATCCCATGCTCCAGATTTAACAAAGATGTCAAAATATTCAACATATATTTGAATGGCACTATTACTGTTGTTTCTTGTGACCTCTAAGTCTGTTGGCTGTGTGAAACAAAAAAGTATGTGTTGATCAACATTTCTGATCCCCTTCTTAGCCTGCTCCAAAGCAGTTGGTTTTCTCATAATTAAAGACAAAGGAAAAAGCATGGATCCAGTACCCGCTGAAGCAGAGCTTTTCCTCCAGGAAAGGGGAGGGGTGTTAGGTGATGGAAAATGCAGATAATCTAGAGGACCACACATTCTAGGCCTGTTGGACTCCACGTTAAACAATTGCACAGTCTGTATTAATTATTTTAAGGGAAAAGTATGTTTTAATAAAACATCTGCATTTGTGAAAATGATCTGTCAAACAGAGTAAAATTTGAACCAAACCTGCATGAGTGTGTCCTCCTAATTACAGCAGTACTGCTTAATGTCCCAGAGGTATTACATGGCACAGCACAAGCAGTAAATAAGTAAAACATGCCCCTTAGGAAATAGACTGAGCTTAGCACCGTTTCAGATGGTGTGATGGCCTAAAAGAATGATCCTTGGAGCACATGGTACAGTCTCTGGAGAGCTTTAAGGCAGAATGAATTAGAAATTAGTGTCAGGTAGACAAGATACTGCTTTGGTTAATTGAATCAGCTGGCCAGTCTGCTTGAATTTATGAGGTGATACACATCATCCCATGTGCCTTTCTGGAAATGCTGGTATGGAATTTATCACCACTGTGAAAACGTATGGGATTATCTGAAATGAAATGTCCTGCAAGGCACCACATAAATCGTACACTGGTCAGCAGCCTTTTTTTTTCCAGTGTTAGTTCTGTTTGAGAGAATTTATTGTGGTAACATATGATGTGTGTTTTAAATACTAACCTGAAGCTGTCCTTCCCCTCCCTTTGTTTTCTGCTTTCCCTCCTTTGAAAGCTTCCATAGTGACTGTCATACAGCTTGTCAACAATGTAGTTGACACTATAGAAAATGAAGGTATTTAAACTTTTTTCTTTCTTGTTTTGCAACAATGCTTCCTGTTTTCATTGTGAAACATTCCAGCAGAACCTCACTAATCTACACTGACCAGCAAACCCGTGGCAAGGATTGGGTTTTGCAGATCAGCATGTTCACCACCAAACACCAAAACACCAGAGGGATGTACCACAAACTATCTGTGGGTAATTTGAGGTGATAGAAAAGGTGTCAAGGCCTTCATCCTCTTATGTTCAAGTCAACATTCCCCCTTGCTTATTCCCATTGCTTTCAGAGAAAAGAATTATTTTGATAATGAAGTCAAATCATTGAGATTATCCTGGCTCCAGAGAATGGGAAACAGAGGATACAGGAAGGTTGTAAAGTATCCTGTAATGGAGTCAAGTCGTTAGGATTATTGTGACTGCAGAGTGTGGCAAACAGAAGATACAGGAAAGCTGTAAAGTATCCCAGGCTGTAGTAGGGCTGGGTTAGGCATTCCAAAAGGCCCACATGGAAAAATGGTGGTGACGAGTGGCTGGTTTCCCGCACATAGCACTGTCAAATAGAAGAGGTGTAGACACATCTTTGTGAATGCCATGTAGCAAGGCAGCCTGCTGCCACTACCTTACCCTGGGGTTGACGTGCCCATTAAATAGAGCATGGCAGTCCAGGGACCCAACACTCAGCTCTGCCACTGACCTATTTTCCTCTTCTGTAAAGCGCTGAGGAAATGCGGTGTATTGTAGATAAACATTACTTTTATTTATTTATAAATGGGAAAATACCAACTCAACATCAACTCGGGTTATCCACAAGTCCAAAACTGTATTTGTCTTCAGCAGATTTTAAGCCAGGTTTTGCAGACTTCGTATAATCCAGTCTGCATAATGCTTAAACATGATCAAGTAGATTATTCTGTGAAATGGCTGATTTTTTTCTTGAGGCAATACCACGGTAATTTTGAAAAGCACTTTTACTCCTGCCAGGTGATGGCTCCTGAGTATTTGTCTGTAGTGCATTTACTGATTTCCTGAAGAGTAAGGGTGCCATTCTTTTCATTATCTAATACAATTCAACACTAGCCAAGGTTAATTTAAAAATAAAGTCCCACTCAAAGCTAAGGAAATAACCTTGAAAAGGAACTACAGACGCAGTAAATGGCCTTGCCTTCCTAAAGAAAAGCTTAAGCAAACACACTGGCTCCCCACCATGCTTTACAGGGCAGAAAAAGCCAGTCTGGCAGCAGTTTCAAGAGGCTGTCACTGAAAATGCTTTGCCCACTTCCCAGTTCCCTATATGCGACTTAGGAATCTGCAGTGGAGCTGGTGAAAGCAGAAGATCCCAGTGCATGATGGGCAGAATGAGGCTTCTTCCCAAGGGAGCTGCCAGGGGTTGTGCAAGTCAGCAAGTTAGTGAGGTTCTCCTGGATCCTGAGTCCACACAGCTCGGAGGGACCTGACGCATCTCGGGTGCAATGTCATTACTGACCGAAAGACAGCAAAATCCGCTTTACAAAGAAAGAACTGAAGGAGAAGAGTGGTTAGGGCCGGTTCAGACACTGCTGCTAAACCAGCGGTAGCCCCAACCCTCCTCCCCCCAGCGTAACTCAGAGCAGGTAGAAGGCTACTGTCTGTCTAACAAGCTAATGAAGAAGTCATCATCACCACGTGGCACATGTGGTGATAAGCAAGGGCAAGAGTGGTGTTAGTAGATGGAGTCCTGGAGAACAGTCTTCTCTGGCCTCATCTATGGCTGAGCCCCAGAGGTTAAGTGCTGTAATGCCATAAAGATCCATTTATCTGGCCTCTTTATTTATCTCCAGAGACCTTGCCCAGTGATTTCTTGCATGAAGCCCAGTAACATGTGGCTGAACAAGAGCATCTCATCTAGAAAACGCTGCAGCTTATTCCCTGCTCTTGTCTCACATAAAACCTCTTCCCTTGCTCTCTCCCCCACCCCTGCACCTTCTCCATACTGGAATGCCTCCCTCCCCACCAGCTAGCATGGCAGTGCAGGTGGGAGGTGGGTATGGGGTTGTGGGGCATTGCAGCTGACAGCCCCATTAAATGGCTTTGTATTCTATTCTATTCAGGTTCTTATACCGTGCCCATCACCATGGTATCTGAGCCCAGGTGGGCCCAGATTTGTTTGAACCGGCCCTGAGAATGGTAGATGCTTATTTTTCTGTTTCAAAGTGAACAAGTGAGAGAGAAATGTACTTTGCAATTATAAACCATAGAGAGGGTGGATAGCTCTTTATGTATTAAGAATTCCAGCTCTAATGTAATTCCGTATCTGTTCAGTGAGGGTAAATAATTAAGATATGGTAGAAAAGGGATATAATAGACACGACATAATAATTTCTTTATATATGTCTGCATTTGACTGGACAAGCTTATCTTGTACGCTAAAATAAAGGAGAATTAAAGATCCTATTAAAATGACACTAAGGCAGCTGTACTTTAGAAATATGCATGCAGAGTTTTGTATTTTCACGTGTTATACAGTGCTGGTAACAAGCTCCAAGTTACCAGTTTTTACTTCTCACTTTGTATCTGACAGTGTCTGTTATGGATCAAGGACAGAACTACAACAGAGGTGATTTTTCTGAGACACTTCCTGCCTGTTGGACTGGGCTGGGCAAGGCACTGGCTCGATCTGGTTTTTTCTTTAACTGTGTTATGTGTCCTCTTTTGTTTGAATTCTGCTGGGTTCAAATGCTGCATGAAAATGGCCAGCCACTTTTCTTTATTTCAGGATCCGATTTTCAGTCAATCACATTATTTGCTTGCACACTTTCTTTCTTGAAATGAAGTCATTGGAGGTGGAAAGGGAGAAGACTAGGTGTGATCCCATAAGCATGTTGACTGCACTTAGGGGTTTTTTCAATTAACTGTGAAAAGCATGAATTCTGAGATTTTTTGTCATTTTGATTTCTTGGACTCACAGTTTCTAATACAACCCAGTAGCATCCTAAAGAGCACAATGCCTGAGAGTGGCCGTGCTTTGTTTCTTTGCTTGTTTGCATTAGTATCATAATACAACTTCTCCTGCCCTACCCTTCCAGTTAGAGCATGGCTGACCTGTGTCGATGGCCTGTGGCGCATGCTGTAATTTGAACGTGCTGTGAGGACTAAGGCGAGTGCATGCAGGACACATTGTTCTCATTAGTGGCGCCATCCTAATGGAGTGCTATGGTTCTCTTTCCTGCTGCAGCGTATCATTGGGATACCTCTGACTGGATGCCAAGTGCTCGCTTGTCTGACATTGAGGAAGTGCCCAATTTTGAGACGGCAGATGGAGGCTCGGCTCATCACGGCAGTACCAGAGAACTAGAAACAGATTACTACCTTGGTGGCTATGACATTGACAGCGACTATCCTCCCCCCCACGAAGAGGAGTTTTTAAGCCAGGACCAGTTACCACCTCCTCTTCCAGAGGATTATCCGGACCAATATGAAGCCCTCCCGCCCTCGCAGCCGGTCTCAATGGCGAGTACACTGAGCCCCGACTGCAGGCGACGGCCGCACTTCCACCCTAGCCAATACCTCCCTCCTCACCAGTTCCCCAATGAGACGGACACCACAGGGTCTCAGACTGGGAACGAATTTAGTACTTTTGCTGTTGGCCCAAGCCAGAACACAGAAAACGTTAGTGCAGGTAAGATGCCCTTATCCTTGCACAACTCTCTAGATGTCTCCTCCTCTGATGTCTCAGCCAGCTGCGGCTTTGATGAGTCTGAAGTAGCCATGAGTGACTATGAAAGCGTGGAGGAACTCAACCTAGAAAATGTTCACATTCCATTTGTGGAGACCCAGCATCAGACACAAGTGTAAAGGAAGCTCCCTTCTTCTTTCTCCTCTTCTTCGTTTGTTTGGGGTTTTCGTTGGGGTTTTTCTTTTTGCCATTTGGTCCAATTAATAGTATAAATATCGAGAAGAAATTTTGCTGAAGGTGTATCTATATATATTGGGCAAGGCAGAAATACAGTATAACCCATTATTAACTTGTTCAAAAATGATACTGTATGTGCAGACATGGAAGAGACCAATTGTGCTAAATACTATACATCACGAAATTGTTACAGACAATCTGGAGAATATGTACCTTCTATTTATTACCAAGAGTAAAACTCCGCTTTTGAGGCGGGGGAAACAATAATTGCTAAATAATTTTTCTCTCCCCCTAAAGTTTGATTATTTGTATCTTTATTTTGTATTGTATTATTAAAAGTGTTACAGTGTTATGATCTCCCCACAGTATTAAGGAACTGGTATGGATCATTCCAAGATACCCTGGTTCATGACATTTTATGTCAGCGAAAGAGTGAAAGCGATTGGTGGTTGAGGCTGCTGTGTACAACACATCAGATGACTGAAAAAGCATCGTTTACAAATTAACCTATCAAAGACAAGCGACCAGTCATTTGTCCATAAATATCTATCTATAGTTTGTTACATAATAGCATTTCATTCTACTTTGTATGCATATAGAGCATCATATATACAGCATATATTTACTCCAAATTGGCCTGTTTTGGTTGCCGTTTTTTAAAACCTGATGTCAGGTGCACGTACATGACTTCACCCATGTGGACTTCTAGAAATGTCAGATTTTGGCTCAGTGGTGGCCCAGTTTTGCCCCAGCTGTGTTTGCACAGCCTCCCTTGACTTCAGTATGCAAAGTGAACATGCATCTAGAAACACCGGGAAACCCAGCTACCTACAGAGCGCTGCTGACTTCCTTGAAATTCCTTGCTTGGGCAATCACCTCTTTAACAGCAATCATGCTACAATTATTGCAGTGAAATTAGCTGCAATTAAGTTGCATATAATGCTGCTGTAACCTCAAATCGTCAGCATAACGTCATTTGGCAAATGTTCTCAGTTGCTGTAAACTGACTGACTGTTGATGGAACTGCACAGGTGGGCTGCAGCCAAAGATCTGGCCCTAGATTTTCTGCTGGATGTGTGATTTCATAGGATTTGAGGACTTCCAAAAGTTGTTTGCAGACTTCAGAATATTGTGGTGGGATGAGGAAAACCATGGCATCTGTGTGCTTTTATGCAATCTGGTTGGAGTAAATGGCCTTTCACACTAATTTGGCCTGAGCAGCCAAGTGCAATGTGGAAATATGGGGGTTTTGCTCAATGTACTAAAGCAGAATATACGTACCTGTTGCTCGATGCTATGAAAATGTTTTTACTACTGCATTTTACAGCATCTGTGTATCTTATACAGTGAATGTGAGTCTGCAGTATGCATTGCTGCTGGGGTTTCATCCATTCCCTCCATGGCATAATTCAGTCGTTCTGAAAAGCTGCTGAATGCATAAGTTGTTGTTATAGATGAATAGATTCACTCATCTGCTGCTTTCCAGGCCCCGTCTCTCGATCAAACATCTTAAGTGGATTGTTTCAGCAGTTGTATACCAGGGGATGTGTTTGACTGACTTGAGTTTCACCCAAAATTAATATGTGGGCCATTCCTTGACATACAGCAAGTGTTTATTCACAAATTGCCCCCAACACAGATTATTAATAGAATGTAATTTAAGTAACTGTAGCTTGTAACACTTTTAATAAAAGGGGATTTCTAAAGTTCTTGGAGTAGGTACAGTATGTTGCTGATTCCCTCCAATAGCTCATGTAGCTGTGAAAGATCACTGCAGATATTTTCTTTGGGATCATGCAGCAATTCTTCACTAAAAAACAGCTCATTGTACAGGTACATGAATAAATTGAGTGAACTTTTAGAAAGAGTGTACTGCACATACAAGTATTATCAAGTACTTGTCTGCAAATAGTTCCTGTCCATTGAATTTATGAATGTCACTCGGTCTTCTCAAAGTAAACATGCTTCTGTAACAGTGATATGTTTTGAATGTGCTCATGGTACTTTTTGACTCCTTTTCCATGATACTATCCCCATGTTTTCAAGAAGGAAAAAATATGGAAATTTACATTGTGATTGCAAAGAACTGAGGGATTTGCCAATACGCCATGAAATGGTTTGGCAAGCCTCAAGGCACAGATAGAGGATGACTTGCATTGTTCACGAAGTCTGTGTTGCAGGGAAGCAGATGCAATTAGATTGATATCTCTTCAAGAGCAGGAACACCTGAGTCTGAAAAACAAAGCTGCAAATTTAGCTGCACTTTTAAAGCTGGTGTGACTTTCTGAGAATGTAATGCTCTCTTAGCATCGGGCTGCAGTTTACATGAGGTTCGCTCCTACTCGCTTTTGGTGTGAGACACTTTTATCCATTGTGCAATTAGTTCTGCTCGAGCCCCCAGCTAGTTCTGAAGTGTACCTGTCATCTGTTTTCTGTAGTGAAAATTCTTGAGTAAGCCTGAGTCACCTATATCAAAACTTTATTGGGACATATCAGAAGTGTCATGAGGAAGAACACCATGGGAACCTAGCAATTGCCATACAAAAGAAAAATCAATGTTTCTTACCAAGCTTGTTGCCTCTTTAATATCTTGTTGGTAGTGAGTTTTACTAGTAAAATATGCATAAATACAATGTATAGTACTTTTTCTGTTTTGATGTTGTTGCCATTTCATTTCATTGAACGCCTACTTCTTAAAGTGCTGTTGGGAGGGTGCCAAGGATCATTCAGCCTTCTCTGACCCCCTCTTGATTTCTATACCTCAGTATCTCCTCCCCTCCAAATCAAATGGGCCTAATCCATATTCAAGCAGATGCCCCTCTGTGCATATTGGTACTTCTGTGGCCTTTCTGGTTTTGTTCTGGCTATTTTTAATAATGACAAGACCCAAATGCAGATCTCAAGATGAAACACATCTCAAGGAGTAAAGTTGTCATATTAAAATCTCTTTGTTAATCCAGACCATTTTATTTTCTTTTTAATTACTGCTCAACATGGACGGGTCATAATCATCTAACCTGGAAGATAACAACACATTCATAACCTAATGTAAGAATTATTGTTCATTTTAATCCATCCAATATATATTTCTTTTTCTGCCTATAATGGTTTTTATATCGCTGCTGCTATCATTGCCTGATCCCTGGTTCTGTTAGAGCTTCCCCTCATATCTGTCTGTATTTCAGTTCACATTCCTGTAGATGGCTCCACTACACAGTATTTCCTTCCGGAATCGTCTAGGAGAGGTTTCATAGACTGAATAAAGCACTTTTGAGTATCAGTGGACTATAACTCTTAGGATCAAGACAGTCTTTGCTTTCTGTAAAGAAACAACAAAAGAAATAACTTGTTAAAATACAAATACATGTTTGTATCAGAAATCACTAACTTCAACGGGGGTGTATGAGTCTGAGGGTGCTTGTTCTCTGTGTTGTGATCAGGTTGAGAATGTCATGCACATTTGATAGCCTTTTGGATAACTTGGACAATGAAAAGAGCCTTGAAGTGACTGACAACATAATTTATGCTGCCAATACCACATTAAGTGGCCTTGTGCAAAAGGAAAAATTAGGCTTATGTTATTAAATATGTTAATTTTTTGACTTTGTATTATAAACATCCTAAAAAAAAAGGTTAAAAAACCCCACAAACCAGAACACAAAACCCTAGATACTGAATGTGATTGCTGTCCTAAGCCAGTATCTTGTAGCAGGGCAAAGGGCCAAAGGTGACACCAAGGAATCTCAGAATCACTTCCCTACCATGGGGGCAAATGGACAGCTCCACTAGAAGACAATCACAAAGTTGCTTTCCTCTAGAACCCTCCTATAGGACACAGAAGGCAACCAGGAGGATGTTGGAAAGCAGAGATTCATTGCAGTACTGCCATACCAGGCAATCAAGCTATTTTGCAAAAGCTCAGTGACATCTTTGATCCTCAATTGTCCCCTGGGTTTCCTTAACCTACAGCTTCAGTAAAAGCTGGAAGGAGTCAAAGGCTTCTCAGTGCCACTGTTTTCCTGAAGTCAGGAAGTTGTGTGCTCCATCTCTCAAGTGGGCTTTCTCCCTCTATATGTCCCACAGACAGGTTATATTTTGGTCCTCGGAATTGTTTTCTTCCCGTGTCTAAATGCTGCCTTCTAGTCTGAAGTAGTGCTAGCCTTGATGTATTGCTACCCTCTCCAGTGTGAAACTCAGAGTAGGTGCAGCACAGTGAAAAAATGTATGCCACTGAGATACTGATTAATGGGGAGGCAGCAGCCTGTTGTCCCTCGAGCCAGGCAGGAGGGAAATATGACAATATGACATAAAAATTGTTGCTGATAGCTCAATATAAATTCAGTTGTAAAGAGAAATGTGGGCTGGACAGAACAAATGCTTAAGCTTTACTCCTCATTGAACTCCTGCTTGAAAAAGCTGAGTGGATGCTATCGTGTATTCTTACAGCCAATAATAATTGTAGTCATGGGAGAGTGAGTTGAAGGTGGCCTGGGCCAGTTCTGCTAAGCTTCATTTGAAAAGGTAGCATCCTAAATAATGGAGATAAACAGCTATTTAAAACCCATTTGGAGTACCTTTGTGCTTTGTTGGTATTTTTTTTGAGATATTCATCAATTAAAAATGGACATTTCATAGGTTTCCAACGAGGGAGCTGCATCTTCAGATTCATTTTCTGATGGTTTACCATCATTTATCATGCAGTAAAACTGTGCTTTTTGCCTGTTTGCATCTCTGTTCCTCTCAATACACCAAACTGTGATGTGAGCCTTAGAAATTTAGACTATTGCCCATTAGCCATGGCTTTTAGCCTGTGTTTCATAAACTTGACGTTTAACATCTCCATTATCAGAGGGGTCATTCAGTTAGTAAATTAGCTGCATCATCCAAGGGATGGCTGGATGGGGAGGAAATGAATTAACTTCATTTCTTTATGTAATAATGAAAAGCAATAATTGCAAATGTCGTGTTACACAAAAGGCCATATGTAATCTTTACCAGTGTTAAGAGTGCACTTGAACTGTATTATGGAAAGAGATTGGAGCCCTCAGAACTGTAGCATTCTTCTGTCATAGGAATACCTGAATCGCTATTACTTAACAATGCAAGGAGCCCATACTGCCGCTTTTCAGGAGGTGACAAAGATGTTTAGGAGTGAAAGCAGTTCTCTTTAAAGCACTGTATCGGGAAAGATTGTCTTGTAAATTTTACCTGTTGCAAGCAGGCTGGTTTGTAAAAGATGTATGTTTTGGTGTTTAAAAAGAAGTTTATAAAATAATGTATATAATGGTTTCAAATTACCAGGCTTTTGTAGATATTTGATGCCAATCAGGTCGCTTTAATTTCTTTTTGTTTGTTTGATATCATTCTAAAGAGTCATCAAAGTTGGTTTCAACCTTTAAGGTAACAGCAAAAAAAAAACAAAAACAAAAACAAAAGGGGTTTAGATTTTGAAACTTTTTAATCATTTCAGAATGTACTGTAACTTTCCTTTGGGTTCAGCTCTTTTTGTTTAACTTTTTTCTGTTTTTAAGAAGATGGTTTTTATTGACTTTTTTTAAATGAATGTGTTTTGCACAAAAAAGATAGAGATATGATTTTTATGCCATTTCAAGTAGGTATTAAGAGATGTCATTTCTCCAATGACAACAAATTCAACCTTATGCAAAAGGGAAGGTTAATCACTTTGAGTGGGTATATTCCTTCATTCAGAAACTAATTGTTCCTTCATAATTGCTGTTGGCAGTATTGTCTTGTGTTCTTTTGCTATAAAAACAAAACAACAAAAAAAAAGTGTACAGGTTTGTAACTGCCAAAATTTGCTAAAGTTGATGGTTCAAACAAGTTTTCCAAGTAAACAAAAAGAAAAGCCCAGCTGTGTTGACTATTTCTTGACTTTTCTCCTACTTCCAAAGGAGCAAACAAGATGAGACACATCAGTTCTGCAAGGAATGTAGCGTGACGTTGCCTCCCTGTGTACAGGACTGCAGAAAATGCTACTATTGGGTCTCTTCAAATTAATTTCATTATTACATGACAGTTCCTCCATAGGGGCCTCTACTTGCACTGCAGATCTCTCTTGCCAAGAGGTACTTAGCTGGTGTGTGTATGCTAAGGAAGTTGCCTAATTAAATCCACATACTCAAATGATGCAGAAGGCATCATCACGTTGTGTAGCCATAGAGAGCTCCATCGATGGGAACAGCCCAGCTGCTTAGTGGGGATACAAGGGGTGGGTGCATAAAGCAGCAGCCTGCTCTACAGTGCAGCAGGGAAGATTTGCCTCCTACCATGGGCATCTCTATCCTTCAGCATTGTTGCACTGGGACCAGCTGAGACAAATTCAAGTGTAAGGACTGCCCCAGGGAAGAGCTGGCATTGTGCTCGGCATAATACTCAGCCTGCTCAAGGGGTTGTTTTCAGGGATATCCCATTTACTTCTCCTTCCTCACATCTGTTCAGCTCCACAGACCAAGCTGCCCCAGCTGGGCTGGGCTGAAGCGTGCCTAGCTGTAATGTAAGAGGAAGGGGAGACGTTCCTTCCAGAGCTCTTTGAACACCCTGCCATGATGCAGCCAGGAGCACGCTTCATGCTGTTGGGGAGGAGGGATGCTGCCTGCAGCATAGCATCCCATTAAAACATGTAGGACTCAAAGCAGTGTTTAAGCCAACCTGCCAGCCAGGGCACCAACACCCTTTCTTAACATTCTTGAAACAGAAGTGTAAGCTATAGAAAGGCAAAAAATATCAACATCAGAAGTCTTTCTTTCCTTAAGAATACTGAGGTTTTTTCCTATAGTGGATGAGTCCCTTACATTAGCCAGTTTCCTGTGTAATTTTCTATTTTTGTATTCCCTGATTGTAGAGGTGCTCTTCTTTTCCACCTTCCCCAATCGACTTTGACACAATCCTAGGGTAATATTTGTGGCAGCAGCAGGAGAACAGCAGTTCGGTGAGGCTCAGTGTTACAGTGAGGCAGAGCAGAGCATTATACAAGGAAGTTAGATTACTTTGGATAACATTCAAGAATGAATAACTTAAAATCCTTGCCTCTGTTTAATATCCAAAACTAGAGGTAGGGAATGACATCAGCATGTCTTTTAAGATGGAAAAGATGAGAACTGAGATGGCAAACAGGTCAAAAAGCATGTAAGTGACTTCTCAAAATGGAACCACCTCCACTGGCTGTCCCTTGGGCCAAAAATAATCTCTTTCTCCTTCAATGTGTTATAGTAACAGGTTGTGTAAACGTGCAGTGTATCCTGTCCAACACGGTGGAAACCACCTCCAAACATCTAATGAGAAAAAAAATGAGGCGGAGCAGATACTAGAATGACAGCTGCAGTGATTTCAGTGGACCTGGAGTTATTTATGCAGAAGCTTTTTCTTTCATTGCACAGAATATCTGTAATGCTAAACAATGTGAAAATCAGTTAGGCGCCTATCTGTAGCATTTCCAGCCCTTCTGAAAAACTTGGAGGACTCCTGCAGTATCCTAGGGATCAGCCTGCTACATGTGAAGAGGAGACGGTCCTTCCTGTCTGCAAACTTTGAGCATCTCCATTTTCAGATCAAAGAAAGACCTTTCCTAGCTGGTAACACCTTTCCTGCTTCCACTTTTCCTCCTGCCTGCCTCCACTGTTATCATGCAATGGGGGTAAAAAAAAATCAGTGCAATGACTGTAACTTTGTCTCAAGTTCAAAGAAAGCAATTCAGAACCCCCCCTACCTCTTTTCAGCCAGGAGTCTTACACCACAAGGAAGAAAGCCTTTTCTAGAAGGCACATCAGCCTGCTGAAGGAAGGGCTTCTGTCTGCAGGGGGAAACGTGCATGGTTGCATAGGAAAGGAGGCAAGGAAAATGTAGCTGCAGGTGAATATCGTGTTCTTCTGCTCTTAGTTTTAACTCTTTCAGATGTGTGTTCTCCCCAGCAGTACCAAGGGTCTTTCTATGCATATATTTAGCTCATGTCCCCAGTTAAACTTGCTTTTCTAGGCTTCCAGAGGCTACCTAAATTTCTTCCTTCCAGCATATGAAACCTGCACTCCCCTGGTTGGTGGAGAAGAGGTCATGTAGTAGGGCTCCTTATAGGACCCAATGAGCCAGACGCATAAAGATGTGATGACCAGCCCTGGCAGAGAAAACCCTAGTGTTGCCATGGCCACTGCCACATTACTTATAGGTGAGGTATGGCCAAGGACGATCAAAAGCATGCCAGTTATGGAGGTCTTAGTTCAAAGGCATGTGAATTATAAGTCCACTGCCAGCTTGATATGACTTATAGCTTCCAGCGTCTTTGGAATAAATATCTACAGCACACCTACCCTGAGCTCCAATTAGAGCCAATGGACATCAGATGTGCTTTACAAGCTCAGGGTAAATCCACCAATCTCTGTGGACACAGCTACTCTGGAGCTATTGCCTAGTGAAAACAGAAGGTACAAAGAACCAGCTGCACAGAACCTAATTCCAGCTGTCCCACTTGGCTGGTTCTTGGCTTGCTCAGACATGTCATGGATCACTCCCAAGGAAAAAATGCTGCTGGAAACTGGGAAAACAGAGAAAGCATCTGCCTGCTGCAACCTGCTGAGTGAGCAGTTATGTGGAAGGGTTTGCAAGGGCATTTATATGGCAAATAAAAAAGAAATTGTGAAGAGGATTTTTTTCCCCCCCCAAGTCACTTTAAGGGATTTGTTTTATTTGAAATAACTTAGAAAATTAAATACAGGCAGCACAAGTAATTCAGTTTTGAGTTCACTCCTGTTGTCTTTAGTAGCTTCACAGGGTCTCCCTGAGAATGGGATGCTTGTAACGCAGCACCTCGGACATTGCCACTGCCTAAATAGAAGCAGGAAGGATTTCTCCTGGAAATTATTTGTTAGGAAAACTTAAATATGCTATTTGAAGTTAGGTGTCAGTTGACAGGTTGCAAGGAGACCAAGTTTCTGCTGTTCTCCATCCCACTTAGAGCAAAGCAGGCTTAGTTCTTTCTGTACATCTTGTGGTCAAAGATTAATACCTGGAGTACTGAGGCTGCAGCCTGTGGGGCTTCCAGTGCCAAAGTGTGTCTTCTGTTTCCTTCCCAGTAAAGGCCAAATGCAGTCATAGGGGAAGGATTCCTGACGTCCACTCTCAGATATCCACAGTGATAGTTCCTCCATCTAAGCCAGTCATTCTTGGCTTCTTCATATTCAGTGAAGGGATCTAGAATGCAAGATCATCTAACCTATTCTTAATATCTACTTCAGAAGGACATCATCTGAGAAGAGACAATTTGTCTTCAGAGACCTTTAAGGATTCCAGAGGATAATCTCAGCCATGAACTTCTGCGTGGGCCCTATGTGTTCCACCCCCAGTGCATAATTTTCTATTGGGATTTTTTTTAATGCAATTGTTTTTAAGTATATTTACTGCTACAAGAGAGAGATACTAGTAAACTGGAGATGGGTCAGAAGAGAGCCATCAAGAGGGTCAGGGGCTGGAATATACAACATATGGGAAGAATTTCAAGGGCACAACTGATCCTGTTCTGTGGTTCTATCTATTTCTGTGCTACGAAATAAAGTGTGTTTTCTATTCTGCTGAAATTCCTTCACTGCCATGTATAAATATTATTTGCCTTTCATGCATTACTGTAAACATAAATCTTGTTTAACAGGTCCTCAGGGTTAATTATCTTGTATTATCTCTGCTTACTGTTCACTTTTCATATGCTAATCAATGGAAACCTCAAAACCATGTTACTCTATGACAAAAACACCAAAACAAACAAAACCAGAAGTTATTCCTAAAGCAAGAAGACAATGCTTTGATTCAGGCCTGATTTCCATTTTGAAGTATTGCTAATACATGCTGGTTTTCTGTCTGCTGTTGATTGAATCCACACATAGCCTGATCTAACCCTCAATACTCAGGCTGTACATCAATACAGCTGGTGAGGAGGGACCTGCTCAGCATTCAGGGTTAGTCAGTTTTAACTCCCTCCCTCTCTTAAAAACCTGGAAGTGTTTAGGAATGTTGCTTTCTCCGCTGGCCTACAGTTGTTAACCAAGTAGCATCGGTTCCTGGACAGACATTCGCTACATAGATCTCATATTTCCAGGGCAGGAAAGAACTGTGAGTAAAGAGTACACGCAAACCTAAACTAGCGTAACAGCAAGAAGTGGCATGCTTATGTACTCACAGCTGATGTTACTATTCAAATATGAAACAGTGGAGATCCTGGATCAAGGAGTCCTGAGTCGGCGTACAAGATCTTAAGCTGTGAAGAGTCTAATTCAAAGAACAGAAGGTCTGGAGGCAACCAAGAACGCATACCTTTTTCATATTAAAAGCTACTGGCCATCCTCTTACGATTTCCATAATCATCTCCTATTAGCTAAAGTGGGCAACTTCTGGAATGACAAAAGGATGTGAGCTTACTCTTCCCTCCCAGAGGTGCAGGACTTCTTCAAAACACAGCAGAGCCATA
The DNA here is from genome assembly GCA_009867235.2 of Psittacus erithacus. Classification (NCBI taxonomy): domain Eukaryota; kingdom Metazoa; phylum Chordata; class Aves; order Psittaciformes; family Psittacidae; genus Psittacus; species Psittacus erithacus. Next base: position 16,184 of record WYDI02028357.1, read on the forward strand.
GACACAGGCACCAGGAGGACAGCAGTGCTGCAAAACCAAAGTTAAATACAGCACTATAACACTGTTCAGTGATGGGCTTTGTCTGTGCGATACAGCCCTCTCATTTTGGGAAATGGCATCAGTTTCCTAGGCCACAGGTAAGGCTAGTTTAATTCTTTTGATCATTATTATTGTTCAGTGATAACTTGGAGCCATTTAATGAGAAAGTGACTTGCATGTAATAGCAAACAGAAACAGATTCAGGGGAACATAATCATTCAGCTTTAAAGGTACACAAAGACCTGTTCAGCTTGAATGTTGGATACTGCAGCTTGGTCACCCTCTTCAAAGCATGGTTCACCACTGTGCTACAGCCCCTGTGCCCCTGTCAGGTTATTCTCCTATGCTGCACGTAGGTAGGTGTGGTGGCAGCACTCCCCCAATGGGAGTCCAGAGAACATGGAGAGCTGCGTTGCTCCAGCTGGTGATACTAATGAAGCTGTTATTTTCGAAGCAGTCTCTGCTTAAGGAATTCTATTTAATTTAACTCACTGTTAGTTAGCAAGAACTTTCTACTATTGATTTGGGTAGTAAGGTTAAAAAGGAGAGAAGAACATAGCCAATTAAACAAAAAAACTAAGGAAACACCTCTTTCACAAACTGCAGGAGTGTCCCTGCCCTTGTGTGGGCAACCCACAGCCACAGTTCCTCAGCACTTTTTTCCAAGAGCATCTGCAGTCATGCCCCAACAACTTACCACAGGTTTCCTTTTGCATTTCTTCCCATATGCCTTGATCCTTACAACTGACACTTTTCCTTAAATATGTTTGAGCATGAGGGTTTAGCACCTGATCAATTGTTCACATCCTCCTCAAAGCTGAATAGCATCAGCTGTTACCAGCATAGGGCAAACTCTAACCCTGACCTCCTCCTACACAGATCACCGCTGAACCTCCCTGCCACTGAAACCCTGAAATTCATGCCATCAGAATGCCCTCATTGCGTTTCCTACTGTCTTACTTCCCTCCATGCAGACACTGTCTTTGGCTGCAATGCCAATCCTTGGCAGCTCCTGTTGCTCTTTCCCTGAGATCCTGGTATTTTCTTCTTTTTACCATGATAAGAAAGCAGGTGTATGGTAACTAAGAAGGCCACAGTCATCTCTCTGCTTCCTTCTTCACTACAATTCCCATAACTCACATTAACTCCATTTTCAACAATTTTCATCCAACCATAAATCAATAACCAGTGGTTCAGGTAAAAGTTGCAAAACTGAGAGTACACCCCATAAAGTTGTTTGGTCTGTGGTAAACACAAAGCCAGTCCATGTGGTCAGAACTGGTCACTTCTATTATTAAAAACAAACATTCATTCACATAGTTAGGAAATGAAAACCTGAGATAAAATTCCCTTTGGTGCAGAGCAAACCCTGACTGGAGACGCCCATGGGCCATGTCTGCATTGTGAGCACCACCAGAGCATCCTGCCCTGCTTGGCCAAGGTCTGCAGCTGGGCACAAGAGGTGCAGCAGTGGTGAACTTTGCTGGTAACTCTTGAGGGAGAAGGGGCTGATTTATGAGCACTAATTCATCATTTGCAATATTTCATTCTCACTTCACCACCTGCTTTTTCTTCTTTCTTAAACTGTATTTTTTATCCAGGGATGTTTCATTATATTGGCTGCAATATTGAAAGTATAAAACTTCAACAATATCACTCAGAAACACTTTCTGAGGGGATTTAGCATTTGCAAAGAAATTACTCATCATGCACTCTGTAGGAAGAAAGAAATTGTCTTCCAAATTGCCAAGGAAGGTGGGTTTTTCTTTCTCTTCTTTTTCCACTGTCTTGTTTGCCCTGGTTTCTTGAGCCAGAGATGATTTTGACATTAGATCACTGCTTTGACGTGGTTTCTTCACAGGAGACTAATTTTAGGGGGCAGTAGAGTTTATCATTCTAAGGAGAATTACTCATTGCTTACAGGAGCTAAATAAAAGAGAAAAACTTCAAATTGTCAAAAGCACTCACTAGAAACTCAGACGCTGAATGGTTTTGATAACAAAAAGGGCTCCAGCATATTCCCATACACATATAGATGAAGAGGAATAATGTCTACGCTCTTGGCAGCACAGAAGACAACAGCATAGTGGCTTTCAGCTAGGTCCTTAAATCAGAATGTGTTGAAGTGATATGACAATGACATCTTGGGATTTGTCATAATGAAAACTGTTGTTGGGTGTTCCTTCTGCCTCTCACAGATCTATTGTGCTAACTGCTATGTAAGTGCTCATAAAGACACTGCCACAGTCTAGTGGGCCTCAACAACAGAAGCCAGTAATCGAGTTCTACATAGGAATGAATCAAGTTAGGCCACTGAATTTCAAGGTTATGGCCTCTTGAAAAGCTCAGTGTCAATATGGGCTTTCAGGATTTGGAGGAAGAGGAGCTACCCATTTATGTGTTGATAAGCACTTGAAGACTTGCAGATAAATAATGCAGAGTTACCCATCCTCGTTCCACAATCTTCCTGAGAAACTTAAAAAAATCCAAGCTGTGTGTTTTAACTTACAGCTCTATAATTGACTGTAACCAAGTCAGTATCTCTCAGCTGACCTTTTAACTGCCTTTCAGCATGTTCCTAACACCCCTTTCCAGTTGTGAAGTATGCACAACTGGAAGAGTTATGTAAAACTCTTCAGAAAGTGTAGTTGAGTACCTGGTATGTGTTAGGCAGCACTAAAATAATGTACATTAACTTACTCATCTCAAACTTGTCCAGTCCAAACAATGTCTCCCATGAAATGCTGTTCTGTTGGTTAGCTGCCTCAGTGGTGATCAAACGCATCCTTCTCCCTGTTGATTTAAAGCCCTTCTGAATTCTCCCTCCTGTCACAGAGTCATATCAAAGGCTGAAGATGGAGAAACAGTACTCTTACATCTTCTTTCCTTCTCTGCGAGGAAGGGTGCAAATCATTGAGCTGTCATATTTTCCTGACCTCCTACCTGGAGCAGTGAGCAAACTGACAGGCAAACAGCAAGTGTCTGCCAGCCAGGGAAGCAGCAAGGCAGAAGTCATCAGTACAGTCCAACACTAAGACATCCCTGTGTTTCAGTGGTTATTTGTGTCTGTCTGTTGTTGCTCAGCATTCTCATTCCTTTTCTCTTGAAAGGCTGGAACTTGCATCAGTCCCTGTTTCATTTGTTATCCTCTTTCTAATCTTTGCTTTCTTGTTTGGATGAAGAAGCAGAAGAATATATAAACAAAGAGGTAGGATGAGATGAAGGCAGAGAATAGCCCAGGGAAACCACATTGATGCTACATATGAAAAGGCAGCTTTAACTAAAATAAGGTTCAAGGAGGAAACAATAGTCAAGTTGGAGGAGCTGTTTTCCTCTGCAGTGTTTTGGCTGGTTGGAGATTCTGGCCATGACCTGGATGAGTCACAGCAGTGGGGGCTGTTATGTACAAACCAGGGTAGTGATGTTGACATTGATGTGGGCCCAATGTACAAATGCAAGGTGGCTCTGCAATGAACTGCTTGTATATGCCATTTCCTTGGCATCCTTATGCCCTCCCACGTGCTCTCCATTTGCGCAGTTCTCCCCTTAACAAAAAACCTCTGCACCACCACCAATTGCTATTTCTGCTGCTTGTGCCAAGGGGGTTCTTCTTTGTCTTCAGACTGGGCTCATGGTGTCAGTTATAGCATGACTTTCTGTTATGGCAGGATCCCACAGTACCTGCTTTTGTCCTGCAAACTATTTTCATATCCAGGATACTTTGATCATCTTGGCATAGAGAGGAGCAAATTGCCCAGGAGCCACTGCTCTGGACATTATAAGATGGTGCTGTCAGGAGCCTGTGGTGGCTGTGATAAGCAGAGGCATTCCTCCTCCTTGTGATCTTTCTGCCTAAGGAGATTGCATGGTTTGTTATTTCAGATGTATACGCTGCATCACTTTCCCAAGCACAGGGTGGTGATGCCTTCATCCCCCGGATGCAGCACAAACAAAAGCTAGGTAACTCTGCAGTGGGCTGATGATGAAACTGCCACTAGACATACAGGCTCTTTTCATCTTTTGCTCTCTCCCACTTCCTGACCTAACATAAAAACTTCACTCCTCAAAGAAGTTAGTTTCTTTTTCTTAAACTTTCTCTGAAAGCAGATTAGAGCGGCTGTAACATCCTCCTGTCCCCACAGAAACTAACCTGAACGGAAGGGCAACGTGAGCAGTAAATAAACAGCATTTCAAAACTTAACTTGTGAACTAGTCTAGAGTGCAATTGAATACCATAGTGGAGAGAGAAACCTGGTAAAAACATTTGTGCATGGCCACAACAGAACTGCTGGAAATTGGCTGCTAGACCAACATGGACTTCATGGTTGTATTGGTAGTTATTTCCTAAAATCCTATGAACATTTTGCCTATTTGGGCAAATTTTCCTCAGTTAAAATGGACAATTTGTGAGGTCCTCTATTACTGATCATTTTCTCATTACCCTCCTTGGATTTCCAGTTTTATGATGAAAAATATACCAATTTTCAGTGGGAGAGGGGGAAATTGACATGAAACAACAAATAGAATGCAATCTCTGTTGGAAGGAGGAATTTCTGATAAGTAGCCAAATAGTGCTGAGAGGAATAGAAATTCTGATGACAGATGCTGATCGCAAAGAAAAACTCATTTATTATCTTGACACGTCATTTTGGTGCTCTTAACATCTTTGATCATTGTCAACCAAGAGCAAGAATCCAAAATAAATGAACAGCTGCTTGATTCAATTTTTCTTGGTATGGAAAGGAAATCTTTGCTTTTACTCTCACTCCCTGAAAAAGTACTTTCTTTGATGGATTTTATTTCATTGTAATCCTCCTGGTGTATATGTGAAAGCAATTGTGTGTATAAATACACAGAGCAGCTGTAGCCATATTGGATAATAGGCCTGTAATTACTTCTCTGATTTAAAGCCTAACAGTTTATTCCACAACTGTTGTGATGCATCTTTATTAATATTGCAATAATTTTGATGCCCTTTTGCTAAGTACCATTGTCTCCCAAAATAAATGAAGTACTTACAGTAAAGGGATAATTAGGATTTAGCTCAGTGAGGAAATATTCAACTCTCAATGAACCAAATCTATCTATTTACAACAGGAATTCAGGAGATGGGTTATGCTAAAAGTCTGCAGCTAAGCTGGGGACAGATTCCAGTGCTGGAAAATGTATTACTGTTCATCATGCTACCCTCAGCGAAAAAAATCAAGTTTGGAGTTTTTCTTTCCAAAAGAAAAAAAGAACAACAAAACCTATCGTTATAAAATTCAATACACTAGAGGAAAACAAAAAAGCTGAATTAAGGGAGTAAAACTTGAGTCAATTATTCAGAGACTCTATTGCCTGGGGCTTCGCACAGGTATGTAAGGCTGTAGAAGAGGCTGTAATAAGTCAGGTAAAAGGTTCATCGGGACTCAGAGCTGTGTGAGAACTTGGAACACCTATGGAAACACCGGTGCATGGATACCTACTCCACTTCTGAAGTCCACATGAGGCTAATGCACAGTGATCTTTGGCTCTTGTCACCAGAGTATAAGTGTCTCCAATAAGACATAGCCTCTGTCCAGCATCTGCAAAAGAAGGGTAATTCCTGGGAGCAGGGACATGTGTTGCAAATGAAAAGAAAAGAAACCCTCAGTGGCAATACAAATTGCCCAGGGAAAAGCAACAATAGGACAGTGTGTATGATGCTTCCCACTAGTAGTCTTGGCTTTAACAATATTCAGCTCTGCAGATGTACTTCGCTGGATATAGTTTGGACATTTGTAACCCTCAGTAAGGTTATAGCTGTATTATCTGTACAGACAGCCCTGCTGTGCAAATATTAGTGTCACTTTTTCTTGTCTCTGATGCATCTGGTCATTCACTTCATCCTTCTGAGTTATTGTCATGGTTTGAGCCCTGCCACACAGTCTCTCACTCACTCCTCCCCTTCCTCTCTCAGCTCCAGGAGGGATGGGGAAGAGAATCGAAAGAATGTAACTCCCACGGGTTGAGATAAGAGCAGTTCAGTAACTAAAGTATAACACAAACCACTGCTGCTACCACCAATAATAATAATGATAAGGGAAATAACAAGAGAAGAGAATACAACAGCTCACCACAGACCAATGCCCAGCCCCACCCCAGCAGAGATCTAGCCCTTCTGGGTAACTGCCTCCAGTTACATCCTGGGCATGATGTGCTGTGGTATGGAATACCTCTTTGGCTAGTTTGGGTCAGCTGTCCTGTCTGTTTCCCCTCCTCCCTGGCAGAGCATGAGGCTCAGAGAGTCCTTGGTCAGTCTAAACATTCTAAGCAGTAGTTAAAAACATTGGTGTTATCACAGCTGTTCCCAGAAAGAAAGTTAAAAGCACAGTACTGCACCCGCTACCAAGGAGAAAAAATGACTGCTACTGCTGAACCCAGGACAGTTATATTGTTCCATCATGAAAACTTTTGATCACAGAGAGTCTGAAAAGCTTTAGCTTTTCTTCTTGGTGTAATATAAACAAAGTTGTAAGAGGAACATGGATTAAAACTGAAGTTCTTTTGTGCCATTCTATTGAAAGCACGCAAATAGAATCAGGGGGTAAAACTACTCATTTAATTGGGTCTTTAAAACAACTTATATTTCTTAAGTGATTTTTCATGGCCCTAGATATGGTCAGTAAGTGAAATTTTACTTCCGCTAAATGTGAACACATTTACTGGTGAGCCAGGACTGCCCCATTGGAATTGTTATCTGGATTTCCTAGAATTTCCCCAAGAGTTCCAACAGTTACAAGTTTGCTGCTCTTGTGATAAACTTATTGGTTTAGTTGGTAACAATTCCAGGGGAATGGAAGGCAGCAACTGTGATGCCAAATTTTATAAATAGCTCCCAGTAAATACAGACAGTAAAACAACCGCTGCACTAAAATAACTGGAAAGCATGACAGAGAATAGTATTGGAGGAAAGTTAGCACTGATTCTGTTGGTTGAAAAAATCTCTCACAAATCTACTTGAACTCTTTCACGTATTCACAGATTAGTCAGAAAAGTGGTGTACCAAAGAGTGCAAGTACTGCAAAGTTGCTCAGGACTGTCAAAATCAAAGCCGACTGCAAACAGTTGCAGAAAGTTACCGCAATTCTTGGTAACTGTATGATAAAATGTCACATTAAATTTTACGTCAATAAATGCCAGGTACTGCAAATTACAAAAAATAGCTCTATGTGGATAATGAGTTCTAATCGTGTATTTTTATTCAGGAAAAAAGAATCTAGGAGTCATTGTGAGCAGTTATTGAGAAAATGAGGTTTTTTTCTCAAAAATATCAATGTAGTACTTAGAAATTTTTCAAAACCAGTTCTTATTAGGAATTATTAGGAAAGCAATTGAAAATTCAAGTAAACATGTGCTTCTATCTAAATCCATAAAGAGCCCTTATCTTCAATTTTGTGTATTATTCTGATCTTCCACCTCACACGGGACTTTTCTGAACTGCAGAAGGTACAGAAAAGGTTAGCAATAATGGTATTCTGCTATACAGGAAGAAAATGTATATTAAGATATTTCATCTTAGAAAGAAATAACAAAATGTTTTATGATAAGGATCTATAAACACTTGAAATATTGAACATTGTACAGAGAATATTCCTAGAAAACAATCATTTACTATGGTTCCTACCACATATAAAGAATTAGAGGGACCCATGAAGTTTAGCAGTGATTTTGAAACAAACTGAAAGCAGTATTTTTTTCTTTTAAGTATAGTTAACCTGTGAAGCTCTTTGCTTAAATAGTTATGGAGTCCAAAATATAAATGGAGCTTAAAAGAGGAACAGAATCATGTGAAACTTAAAAAGCAAACGTTTCATAGATCCCTCGATAGCTATTAAATGAAATTGTTTGATGAAAACTCTGTCTCAAGTATTTTTGAGGGGACTTCCCCCGTAGTAAGTATCACTGCATACTGGGAGTTATCCTATTTCTTACGTTCTTTCATTAAGCATCTTGTGCTAGTCACCATCGTAGGCAAAACATACGTGTTGCTAGTGCTATCCTAAGTTCTTATGTTCATAATTTAATATGCTATGGACACAAAACCCAGTGCTCCTTTACAATGTGAGGTTGTCAGTTTTGACCTAATTTTTATCAATATCTCTTCAATAATTACCTGATTTTTGTTTTAGCTAAGTATGTGACTTCAGGTAGCCTTCTGTCAGATGACATTTGTCTTGCACAAGATTAATGACACTACCACAGTTGGAATCACAAGTCCATTTTTGAACCACGGTTTTTGAACTTGTAGCTGATATACTCTGTTCAATTAGTGTTTCAAGGTTTTGAGTTAACTGTCTTGCTGATCTGAATATTATACTAGGCACTGTAAAATTGTATCGATGTTCATTAACATTCATTTCCATTGCTGACTTCGTCTGCCACCACGTTTCTAGGCCAGGTTCAACTGAAGTTCATATATTCTGTGCAGTCCCTGGGTATGACTTGACCTGGCTGACATGCTCCCAGAATAAATTACAGCTTTCACTGATTAGACAGGTTCAAGTGCAGCTGTAAGAGCTGCCAGATCATTGAGGAGTTTTGATGCAAGCTATACACTTAGAACTTTTTGGTAGTAAGTTCAGTATAAAAAAAGGAATCATTTTTCACTGAAGCTGATTTTCCCCCCATGCATCTCTCATTAGGGTTCTCTACTGCCCAGGACTGCTAAGAATATACTTTTTTGCAAAATAGATTTCTCCATCTTCACTCTCTTCATTTTTCTGTATACCAGATCTTACTGGCATGGCATGGATCTATGATGTCTTCTATGAAACAGCGGTGGTTCTGTTAGTCTGCAGAAAACCATATTTTACTGCCACATGCTTAAAATGAAACAGTAATTTTCACTGTACCATTGAGTTGAGATGATGTTAGCTAGGTTACAAACAGCCCCATGTTAGCATTTCTCAGTCTTTCATCTCCAACCTGCCTGATACAACATACTGTGATGAGCATGACTGAAGAGCACACTCAGTTCTTCAGAGGAAGAACATGCTCAGCACAGTTCTTCCCTTTGGTCTCCAGCCAAGTGTTCTCAAACAATAGATTGGTCCAGTGCCCTAAACTGGGTCTGTAATCAAAATTTTCTGTAACAATGTACTCAAGATGGCTTAACATTGGATGACCAGTTTCAATTACACAAATAACAAGACTTTAGGAGTGGGATTCATCTCATCTATATTACCTCCAGTTTAAATACCCTTCAGAGGTATGTCAGCATCTGAACTAGCCACTGTCAAATTCCCCTCTTAACTCAGAAGAGAGAAATGAGCACTTTAAGGACACAAAACACCTTACTTGGTTTAGACATCTTCATGTAGGTTAGATAAACTGCACCCACAATTTCATATATTGTTGTCTTTTCAGCTCTTTTTCCCCATTTAGGGGTTTTGTTTTGATGATGATGGTGGTGATGTTAGTGTGGAACAATTTATTCTAGACTGAATTTTGTGAAATTTCCTCCTTGTTCCCCTAGTCTCCCATACTGGTCCAAATCCAGAGTTCCAGCTCCAGAGTTCCACCTCCAGGTTTATCTCCTATGAATCAGTCCCCTGATTCGTTAATGCGACAAAGCTTACCACCTGATGAACCTTCGGGTTCACACTACTCCAGCAGTGACCAAGATAGCCAGAGAAAGCATCATTAAAGTATGTAGAGCTGTCTCTGGAATATTTTAGGTCAATTTCACATACATTCCTTAAACTTCACAGAAAGCCCATATTTTCTTTTGTGGGTCATGCAGAAGTATGCTTCGTATTCTGTGGCAATGTGAAACCTTTAGCACGTTGTGTGTGGAAAAGGTGGTGTTGGTGCAGGGCAAGGAACACTGTAGCTGTTCTGCATATCACACTAAAATATTATTTTCTACATGGATCATGTAACACTTTGGATTCTGTTCTGGTTTACAGACTCTGAAAAAGCACAATTCAGAGGCTGGGTGAAGACCTTTGTTCCCCATCCAACTACACAAGGTAAGAGACACAAAAAGAAGGGCCAGCATATGAAGGGTCCAATCCATCCTGCTTGTTTCTTTGCAAAAACAGCACAGTGAAGTCATGAAGGGAGGAAATGAAGAAAAGAGACAATCTGGGTGCTATAGAAAATTACCAGTAGCAGCTGATTGAACCTGTTCCAGCTCTCTCTTGAGGCAGAGCGTAGAGTACTTGTGCACTTGTGCAAAGAGAAGGGATCTCCTTTTGAAAGAAGAAAGGAAACATCAGGCTGCTGAAATAGCGGCAGATGCACAGGAAGGTGGGTCTGAAACAGATCCATCAAGTTTCACATTGAAAGAAATAAGAGGATGGATCTGAAGACAGAAAAGACACAAAATGGGAACTTTACTCAAGGGCGTCTGGCTATTTGTGCTGAAGGAAAGGGATTTTAGGCTCTGCAACTACTGTATCAAGTCACTGTGCTATTGGTGGCTGCTACAAGGCCGCTCCTCCGCATGCAAGCACAGTCCGATTTCAAGCATCTGCTTTGACATTTAAGTAGATGACTCATTAAATGCTGCAAGTATCTGGAGGCAGGGATGCACTTCATTTCTTTTTCTCTTGGCAGCACACTATTCTAAAATATAAGAATGCTTAAAGAGTTTGCACAAGTGGATCAGCTTACTTTAAAAACAAAACCAGAATCTTTCATTTTCAAGCTTGTTTATGAAAAGTTCACAAAGGAGACTCTTGAGTTACCCCAACCTCCTTCTTCAATATGCTTCTGAGCACACACTGAAAGGGGAAGGGAAGGAAGAGCAATACATGTGTGGAGATATATCTTATTCAGGGTTCAGACACAAAGAGGTGGCTTACAGCTACTTATTGACTGATAGATGTAGAACTAGTTTTTCTGTATAGCAATATAGTCACAGCTGAACTGAATCACTTAAATGCCATTGTGTTCAAGGACAAATCTGATGGGGCTTCGAGCAACCTGATCTAGTGGAAGGTGTCCCTGTCCATGGCAAGGGAGTTGGAACTAGATGATCTTTAAGGTACCTTCCAACCCAAACCAGTCTGTGATTCCATGATTTTGATCCCTCAAAGAGTAATACTGTCTCTACCAGCAGACAAAGTTGTCATTTCTTCTCTTAAGTGGTACATGCACATCCATCTCAGGTGCATCTCTCTGTAAGGAAGTGACTGAGAGGGGGAAACCTCAACTTTCAGGAAGCATTTAATGGAAGAATGTACCATATGTAGTGAAAGAAGACTCAACATAATGTCAGAAGTGTGCACACAATGAATTTTGGCTCCTCCACAACTAAACTGCTTAAAGATTGCCAAGACTTGTTTGAAAGGTATTGTCTAAGCATATTACGTCTGAAAAGATATGAATGATTCATTGGTGTGTTACCTGCTCCACGGAATAACCAGACAAATGCAGAAAGCGGTCATTTTTACTAAAGAAACAGAGGCCATGACCTGGAAAACATCAAGGTAGCAATTTCTGCTCCTACCACACCTGGGCTCTGTTCTTCAGGCTTTGTATTTTAATTTGTATATTTTTGTTCTCCTTCACAATAACTTACCTATTTTCCAACAACATGTGCTCAAAGAAAGATAGAAAGCCTGTGTTCTGAGCAAGTCCTATGGATTTAGAGTTTGCAAAAGATTTTGAATTAGATATTAAGGAAATATTCAGTAGAAGAATGAAGCTGTGGATCTCTATCACTGCAATCTTCACAAGAATAGTCTGAGCAAACATGTACATTATCCTTGCCCCACAGAGCAGAAGAATAAGCTGAGGGTGACCGGGACCCTCCTGGTACCCCTCAGCCCCACACTGGACTGGTGGGACTGTGCTGTGCCTCATGGGGATCCACAGAACTGAGCCATGTCTTTTGGAGTGCATGGATGAGCTCATGGCCAGATGGCTTTGGGCTGTCGCCCACGGTCATGAAAAGCCCAGGCCCTGCTGTGAGCCCAAAACCCCATCTAGTATCCATTCCACTGCATGGCCTGCCTTTTTCTGCGCTCTGTGCTGAAAAGGATCAGTTTTATTTGAAAACCACCACGCAGGTTTGTGTTTGATTGTTTCAGTCAGGAGCAATACTTACCAAAATGCTAACAAGTTTGATGATTTTATCAGCAATGCTCAACATGCAGCAGCTCCTTTTGTTTGTGGTGCCTAAAAGAAAACTGATGCAACCTGTAAGAATCTGTTAGCAGTATCTGGAAGCCATGAACCCATGACAAAAGAAAGCTGGGGTCTGATGCCTGCTCCTGCATAGACTGCCAGCACCCCAGCAGCACTGGAACTTGGCAATGGGGACAATGGGGACAAGGCAGACATGGATGTGCGCTTACCAGTAAAGGCTAGAGGGAGGGTTTTGTTTGTTTTTTAATACATATTTATATTGGTGAGCTCTGGTTGAAAACAATTACCAAGTATGTCAGTCAAATCCATGAGTTCCTCTCCTTTTATGTACCTGTGAAAGACAGAAAGAAACCGAGCATAACACAGACCAAAAATAGCATGTGTGTCATCCTGTGTCCCGCTGTCAAGCGCAGAGCTCAGATCTCTTCATCAAAGGTCAAGTCACCTCCTGATTGTGGACGAAAACCCACTCGCTTCCAGGAAAAGAGCCAGCTGTGCCCACACCTACACTGGAACATCAGGTGTGTTATTAGAGGAGCTCTTGACAGCATCTCAGCTGCTGAGAAGGGCATTTGCGCTGATCCCCTTCCACATTACACACAGCATGGGGTGCTGGGCTTAGAGAGATTATTTGAGTGAGGCAATTGCACTGAACAAGGAGAGGGGGAATCTGGGGATGAGCAATAAGAAACTAAGGTTTAAACATCTACTGTTGAATTTAACAGAGATACCAAAACAGGGGAAAAGCCCTGTCAATAATTCCCTTGGTCATTAAGGCTGTGGTTTTGACCTCGACTACAGCAAGGACTAACAGTATCAGCTATTAGCTATTAGGTATTAGCTCAGATTTCTCACTGCAATCCCTTTCTGACTGTTCTTCCTGTAGCAGAGATTGCTTGTTCTAAGATTGAATGTTCCATCCCTGGCAGTGTTCAAGGTCAGGTTAGATGGGGCCATCCACAACCTACAATGCCCCTCCCCATGCAGGGGGCTTGGAACTGGATGATCGCGAAGGTCCTTTCCAACCCAAACCATTCTATAATAATCTGATTCAATGATTTTCCCCAATCCATGTTTCTCTTTAGCCTCTTGATGCTGGTATTTCTGAAGGTGACATCACCCAGAGATCTCTTCACATATTCCTGGGATACAGTTTGAAAAAGCCTGTATTCTGTGGGTGCTAACTAAAGAAAGTCATCTCCAGCCAAAGGACATTTGAGTCTCCTGCTGATCACATGGAAGCCTGTACAGAGACTTGCTGAAGGCATCTCAGGTTTACCATGAAATTCAAGGCAGCATGAGAAGCTTGCGGTTGGAAGGCAATGAAGGGACAGCAATAATATGCATATGACTTCTGCATGCTTGAAAAGGGAAAACAGACAGAGACAATACTCTCCCTTGAGACCTTGGCCTCTGGACCACTTCAGTCTCACCTAAGCACAAAGGCCTGCAACATCATTGCAGCTTTAGGGAAAATAATGTCTCTGAAGCCGAAGACAGAATGGAAAACAGTCCGTTATATAAAGTGTGGGCAATTATGGTTCTTTTATTCATGCACAGAAGTGACACATGTGCCTAGAACAGGATGTTTCTCCTCATAAAGTGTCCACTCATCTCTGTTTAGACCCCTTCCTAGCCCAAAATACCAGCTGACTTCTTCCACTTCTGCTCAGATGAACAGTGTGACCTCTGTCGTAAATGCAAGGAAAGATGAGGACAAATGGGCTAGTCCCACAAGATAAGGTTGACGCAGTCTGGAGGAGCCGAAAGCAGTCTTATTTCCCATGAAGCATAATGTCTGATGGCATATTTTATTTTAGCATAAGCTTACATTAGTATTCCTGTTTTATTTTATCACCAACATACAGGGACCAGCACAGGTATCCCTACCCCTGGCAAGCAGTATATTACTATGTAAACTGCTCCATTATTCTATGATTCTATGATCCTTTTTAATGGTGCAGCTTCCAGAATAATATATTCAATTAATATTTATTGTAAGTAAAATTATCACAATTTGGACATGTATTACAATGAGGATACTGTGAGTTTTTAAAGGTGAGGTCTTTCTTTTTAATGTGTTCTGTGTAATATACCTGAAATATTACGACTTGTTTCACAATGTGCAAGAAAACAGGACTGTTCTCTTAGTGTTAATGATCCTTGTTAGATAAAATAGAAAGCATCTTAAAAATCAGAATCATATAAAGACATTAATATTTTCTAATGTTCTTGAATAACAATCTAATAAAATTAATAGAACTTTCTACTAATGGGGCCATTTTCATTTCTTCTGCTAAAAAGCAATGAACCATGCGCAGCAGCAGAATCTGCAGTCTGGGGAACACAGAAATTCCTTGACCAAAGAGGTAAAAAGATTTAAAAGGTTTTAGATGTTAAAATGAGTGTTCCTACTAATTTCAAACCTCCTCTCATTCATGGTGCAGCCACTTGAGCATCACAGTTTCCCTTCCCCCTGTTGTGCCAGCAGAGCTATAAAAGGATCAGGAGGGTCTGTAATATGCTTTGGTTTGGGATTAAAACAAAGCAAGGGAAAAAAAAAACCACTTTTCTTGGGACCCTGAAGATAGGAAAAATGCTTTGGAGCTCTACCCTTAGACTATAGCACCCACTTCAGAAAAGGGGTGATATTGTTGCTTAGATCAATAGGAGGTTCAAAGCGGAATGACCAGGGACAAAAACCAGAGGGGAGGTTCTGCAAGGATTTCAAGTTTATTGAGCAGCACGTTTGAGCTAAGGACAAGTCAGAGGACATACCTGATGGAGCAGCTCAGTTTAAGGGAAAGCTTTGCTATTCTCGCTGAAGCCTTTACTGTGCCTCCATCTTCTATTCAACCTTTGATTGGAAATTGAGAATTTTATAGTCTGTCCTTTTGCATCTAGCAGTTAAGTCAGATTAATATATGTTATGAAGGTAAAGGACGGTAGCTATTTCATGCTTGAATACTTACTCCCAAGTAAACATCTTTATGTAGATAATTTTTCAGGAACAGTTATTCATATGTGACTGCTTAGACCTGAGCAGTTGTGACTGCTCAGCATTTACACCAATTCACTTGCAATTAGCTTACCTGAACTGGCGCAGCTACTGTGGATTGGATATGTTGTGCTAGAGTTAAAATGTACAGGTAGAATTCATCATTGTTCTTTTGGTGAAGCCCTTGGTAAAAAACACAACAGTTTCAAAACAAGTTCAAGTGTTCCATGAATATTTTGGACTTTGAAAAGACACTTTTGAGATAGAAATGTTTCCATTTAAAATGCACTGGCTCTCCCTATGATGTTCCCAAGGCCTCCATGCATTCTGGAAAAAGCTGGTATCCAACACAAGATAATACAAGACTTAAACTTTACAATTTGCATTTCTTCATCTGAATACTTTCACATTCTATTCCCTGAAAATATGCATGGGAGATCACAGAATCATAGAATACCAGGTTGGAAGGGACCTCAAGGATCATCTGGTCCAACCTTTCTCGGCAAAAGCACAGTTCAGACCAGACGTCCCAGCATCCTGTCCAGATGAATCTTAAAAGTGGCTAGTGTTGGGGAATCATCACTTCCCTGGAGAGATTATTCCAGTGGCTGATTGTTCTCATAGTGAAAAAATGTCCTATGCCAAATCAGATAATCACCTCCATCAGTGTAACAGAGCAAGAGAGAGATCCCATAGGCCCAAAGTTTGCATTTCTGCTTTCCTTCCTTTCCAGTTAATTATTATCTTTTATTATCAGAGTTCGGCTTCAAGACCCCCTCTGAGAGTAAAACTTTGGACAGGATGCTCTGCCGACATACAGTAAAGATTTTATCATAAGCTTGAATGATTTTGCAGTGTTTCCTACTGGGATTGAGCCAAAATATCTAGTTGCTTATTCCTAACACACTGATAAAGAAGTTAGGCTAGCCAGGTCTTTCTCTGGTTAACATCACTCCATCTTCTCTACCAACACAGCTGAGATGGTCGATACCAGATTAAATACGTAATAGTTTGTTAATGAAAATAAATAAGAATTGCCAGAAAATTAATCTATTTTTATCAGTGTGCCCATTTAGTGAAGCTAAACTTGTTTTTTCTTGTAGGAGAAGGTCTAGACAATGTAAGCTATCTAAACATCTAATTTCAATGTTGTTGGATTTGGTTTTTGTCAGGCAAAAATAGCTTTTCCTTTAGAGGTTTAATTTGAGCCACAAACTTTATGAATTAGAATTAAAATTAGGACTAAAATGTGCCTAAAACCCTTTGAGGTGACTGAGCATATTCAAAATAATTTCTGTTCACAAAGAAAAATTTAGGTTTCCAATCATCATTCAAGTTAAAAGGTAGCAATTGTGGGGGGTTTTTATGCTGAAACATTTTTGACACAGAAACAGCAGCTTCTTAACAGTTAGATTCTTCCATCTCTATAGAATACAGTTACAGGCAACCACATGAAGGAGCAAAGGGATACCTGATGTCTCCTTACGCTATCTGGGACTTGTTAGAGGAATGAGCCCTAAATACGTAAGGTAAAGTCTATTGGGAAAGAAGAAATTGTTTCCAGGCAATCCCCTCTGTTTCACTGAAGGGGACCCAGTGGGTTCACTCAGGTATAGACATGTTCACTGCTGGCACCTCCGGGTGAGGCTGCTCCTAACCCTGGTGTGGGCTGTGTTCCCACTCAACAACAGGTAATCTGTTTGCAGAAAGAACTGAAAATTTTGGCCTTTTACTATTTCTTTTATTTTTTTTTTTACCAGCTAAGAGACTTTCAATTACAAAGAGTGATTTCCCATTGTACCATCTGAGGTTTACCTCTTTGTCCCAACAGATGCAATTTTCTCTGCACAATGCCAAACAGATTTTAGCCCCAATAGCCTACTTAGAGAGTTTCCTTTGTCCTTAAAGTAATATCTATACACTGGATGCACTTGATGTATCTTGAACAGCTCTCACAAAGGTTTCTGGTTCTCCAAGTAGACTGGGGATCCTTTTCTTTAAGTACATTCTTTTCTTCTTTGAAAAATAACTGCTTCTCAGAGGCGTGCTGGTTTTCCTCAAAATAAACTCTCACTTTGCTTATCATGCATTTCCTTGCAAATCTACCCAAGTTCCATCTTTCAAATCCTTTCCTAGAATATGTGGTTTTGTTTTAATTTTTCACTTCTGTAGGATCTTGCTGATCTTGCAGTCCACTATACATAGAATCATGGAATAGTTCAGACTGGAAAAGACCTTAAGATCATCAAGTTCTAACCCCCTGCCTTGAGCAGGGATGCCTCACACTAACCCATGTCACCCAAGGCTCTGTCCAACCTGGCCTTGAACACTTCCAAGGATGGAACATTTACCACTTCTTTGGGCAGCCTGTTCCAGTGCCTCACCTCCCTCACAGTAAAAAACTTCTTCCTTATATCTAGCCTGAACTTCCCCTGTTTAAGTTTAACCCATTACCCCCTGTCCTGTTGCTACAATCCCTGACAGAGTCTCTATCCAGCATCCTTGTAGGCTCCCTTCAACTCATTATGAATCTGTTTTCTTTCTGAACAGCTTTTTTTTGCTGCCTGACAAATTCTGATTGCTCTTCCTCAGCTTAAAAAAGTAACTTCAGTAGTTCTGTTTCTCTTTTCAAATCCCTGATACCCCATCTGGACTCAGACTCTGAAAAGCATCCAAAACTGTATATTCCTCTCCACATTCTCAAATCTGTTATAAATGATGCAGGAGTTCCCCCCTTTCTTTCAGCTTCTCCTATCAAGCTGTTATCTTTCAAATGCACCATTATTTCTTCTAACACAATATTCTTTAAATATCTATGACTGTCTAGCTGCCATACTGTTCCTCACTTAAATATAGCTATTAAATCTAGTGCGTCCAACCCACTACTATTAAAATAAAAATAGATCCCTTTCGCATGTTTTCCCTTCCAGAAGGTCTGTTTGTATTCATGAATGGATGAAGTTCTTGCCAGTGATGTCTCCAGCTGGAAGCATTTCCGGACAATTTGAGGTTCCTCAGGGGGATTTCCTTTCTGCTCTAGTTTCTCAAGTCTTCTCCTCCACTTTTCTATTTCCACTTCCACTACTACCACGCAGTGTGGCTACTGTGATGATTCACATCAACGTTGATTCGGAGTACATATCTCTGATGAGTCTTCCATATAACAGAAGATAAATGAATAAAAACTGAAGAGCTTTAGAGAGAGGGAGGGACTTTCATGCTTCATTCTTTGTCAGATTGCTCATCAATTAACTCTAATAAGCCACAGTTCAAAAGCAAGATGAGCCAAACCTCTTAAACATCTAGTCAGCTGTATGACACAGGAATTTCTATATGTCTATTACAAATGAAGGGTTTCTTTCTGTAGAGTTCTTCCAACCTCTTTTCTAAATCAAGATAAGGAGGACATGATTGCGAAGAAGACTCAGGGGCAATATGCTGGGAAATAGAAAGAATGCTTGTTTCACACAGCAAAGGAAAGTCTTGGAAGAAACATGTTATGTGAATTTGGCCCTCCAGCTAAATTGTATGTCATTTAATTCAGCAGTGTTCATTTTAATTCAGCAATACATTTCTTTTCAAAAACCAAACCAAACCAAAAACAAAACAAAAGAACCAGATTACTGATCTGGGGGCAGATGGACAGGGAGGAATTCATGTCAATGCCACGGAAATGCAAGGTTTTGCTGTAGCAGCTACATCTAAAATTATATTATAAACACTAGGTTGTATGAATTGCAGATAAGTGGTTTATTTTTTGTGCAATGAAGAGAACCATCCAGATATTGTTGATTGTGAGATGAGCTCTCGCCTTCCAGATTTTGCAGCTGGGGCTGCAGTAATTGGTCCGATGGAGGTTCTGGCCTCCTTCAGTGCTGAGGAAATTGTCAGTGAGATGCATTGGGTTTGGTGATTAAATCAACCTGTGTGGTCTTGGCTGACTCAGAAACTAAGTTGATATTTCCAGGAAGAGAGTAAGAGAACATTCAGAATGAAGAGGCTTTCTGATCTGGAAGAGAGTTCAGAGACATACGGCCTGCGTGTCATTGTTGTATCGACCTCCTTTTTTATCTGTCTTGAGCTAGCCATTGGTACAGAAGTGCGTTGTTTTAACTTATAAGTAAAATAGTGGTTTTCCATTTATTATAAGCAATAACTGGTAACTTAATGGATTCACAATCAGTGTTTTCCTAGCATGTCACACGCTGCATTTCTCAAATGAACCTGCTGAACTTTTAATTTCTGGAGGCTGGAAACTTTTTATTTCCAATAGGCCAAAGCGAAATTCACTGAAACTTTTATCACAGCAAAGAGACAAAAATATCTTCATACAAAGAGAACAATTATTATTCAAGAATTGTGCCAACAAAGTCATATATAAGTGAATGCACAGTTTGTTCCCTGGAACGTTGTAATAGGTGTAATGTTTCTTTTTCCAAGTGTCACCTAACAGCCCATGATGGTTACATGACTCAGACCACCTATGTCATAGGCACAGAGGACTCTAACTCCATGGCTGAGTGCTAACCCCAAAGCTAAAGTCTGTGGAATGTTTCATTACTGGAAGCAGGACAGGTATTTTGGGGTGATTCTATGCTTGAACTACTGAGCTGAGAGGCACCATTTAGACGTTTCTGAACCTGAGCTGGCAAGTCATAATCGTACTGCATTGACAGCTTCCTAGAGGCCATATATGTGGTAGGAGTGAGACCTCGGCCTTCTCAGCATGGAGGATTTGTTCAGACCTCATATATTTGTATATATGTAGGAGCTAGTTCCTTCTTCAACTGTGTTCTTTGAAGCCAGCTGCTCTCCAAACAGATGCGCTGCCACTCTAAGGAAGCAAGGTACCCTGGCATTCACACAGCATGGTGGAAGAAAGGTCGTGCTGGTGCCAGGCATGGAGTAGTGAAACCATTGCTCAGTATCTCTGCATTGCATTCCAGTTCCTAATGAGGACATGTCCAGAAACACATCCTGATTATCATCTATCTCCAGGTAGTGGACTCAAAGCCTTGTAATAAGGTGCCCTGTTGATAAATCATAGTACACTTTCAAGATGTTCAGCAGATTTCCAAGCTGATTCAATCACATCCATCAAATAAGGCAAGCCTTGCTTCACCTCCTCTGCTCCAAACCATGCACTCACTAGAGAGAGAGCACAATGGCTGTCTGCTCACTGGAGTACACTGTGATCCACCTGGCATGCTAAGACAGCAAAAGAATATTCACCATTTTTACTGGGTAATTAAAAGTTAAGGAGCTCCAGAGATGGCTAGCAGAAGATAAGCAGCAGAAACATGTGGCCAGGAGGGAGAAGTGAGACTCCCCCTTTTTGGCAGAAGTCAGCTGTTATGCCTGATGGAAACAGCTCTGTTCAAGGCTGATCCATGAAGCTGAAGCAGCTGTAGTTGAAGAGAAAGGATCACAATGAATAGGTACAGCTTATAAAATTGTAAGGAAAGCCTCCAGCAACAGAACCACTTCAATTCTTACAGGTTTGTTTCTGTCAATAGGGATATTGATCTGATCTGATACAGCACCCCAGGTTACTGTGCTTCCAGTGGATAAACCACAGCTACAGTCAGACTCAGGAGCCAAATCATCAGCTTTCCAAAGGAACTGTTACGAAGCTTTCAATTATCTTTGGGAAAAAGGATGGAGTGCAGATTTTATGGCAACTTGCGCAATATGGCGCGTAGACTGGACTTCAGACATGATGTTTGTGATCTGGGAAGCAGGAGATAAGGTATTTTATAAGATTTTTTTCTTACTAAAAATAAAAACCAAACCTGGGCATGGAAAAGAGGGCACTTGCTGGCGGCAATGCTGTTGTGAAGGCATGAAGAGGAGTGAGAGGTGTAGACCAGAAAAGCAAGCAGACCTTCTTCCCCAACTTCTTCTAAAAATGTAAATTTTTGTAACTTTCCACAGCTTTCAGCAAGACTGACATAAGCTGTTTTCCCCAATAGTACAATGTGGTGCATGTAAAGTTTATGTCTTGGTGGGAAAAAGGTTGCTGTGCTGCACAGGACACTGTGGTGTCTATCCCATACATTGCGTGTGGTGTCTCACCACGCATTATCAGGGGAAGAGCCATACTTTGCATTGTGCTTTGTGAGCAAGGTAGAGGTGGCAGAGAAACCCTTCTGAGAACTCTATTAAGGAGGGATTAAAATAATTGGAGATTTCTAAAAGAGATTTGAGTGGGTGGGGAGAGCATGGCACAAAGTGTAAAGCTGAAGAAATTCATCATTAGGTTCACATTTCAGATTTCAATGACTTTCAACATCTATTGATTCTCGGTTCCCTTTCAGCACCTTCGCATCATTAGGAAGGTAAATTACTGACAAGAACTGAAGAAATTGTCATTATGTACTGCTACAAAAATACTGTGTGATTAGCACGAAGTGAGTCATGTGTTTTTCACTGTGTGGGAGAAGCCTTACCTGCCTGGAAATATTTCCTTATCCTGTATAATCCTTTCAGCAGTACACTCTAAACAAATAAACGCAGGGCCGCAGTGCTCTCAGACAATTCACATATTTCAGCTGTTTCCTTAAAAAAACTCAGTTCCTGGTACTTCTAATCCTTAGCATAGTGATGGAAGGAGCCACTTTCTGCAGTGCATCTAACAGAGTCCTCTTTGACATAGGGAGTATTACAGGTAGGTTGAGAAATTGTGCGTGAGAAACTACGTGTAAGAAATTGTATGTCAGTTGGCTAAAGCTCTATGACATTCATTGCATGGTGTATAGCAAAAGAATAGCATAAAAAAAATTGTTTACAGCCTCAGGCCATAAAATGTACAATCTCATATGGAAGATCTCTTCCGAAAGTGAGAGCCTAGTGATGCCTTAATCAAAGGGGTATCCTGCAAAATGAAGGTAACAGCTCAAAGTTCCTGAAGGGGTATCTGGTATTGTGCATGCAAGTCCACAATACTTGCATTCGTATTCTAATAATCTTCCTTTTTGAGTTTGCTGCCTACAAAGAGCAGATGCAGTTGCTTGGTGCAGGTCCTATCTGTTAACGTGTGTTTTCCATAGACAATATGGCACTTTGGTATGAAGATCTCCATATAAAATATCGGCATTTGAATGATGAAGTTATTCACAGCCAGGCTCTTCCTTTAGTTATCTATTCACGTAACAACTGATTTTAAAACTATATCATTTTAATGCACTTTTGTTGACTAAAGCACTGGACAAGATTCAAGGTCCTGGTGAACCAAGCCCTGGTGCTGTAATAACTAGCTGTCAGAGGAAACGAATGAAAAGTCAGGCTCCTCCATCTCTGGCAGTGTTCAAGGCCAGATTGGACAGAGCCTTGGGCGACATGGTTTAGTGTGAGGTCACCCTGCCCATGGCATGGGGGTTGGAACTGGATGATCTTAAGGTCCTTTCCAACCCTAGCTATTCTATGATTTTATGATCTCACAAGGTGAGACTGCCTGGAGCACAAGTGTGATGTGGAACGGCTGAGGGAACCAAGGTTTTGTAGTCTGGAGAAGAGAAGGCTCAGATGGGACCTTATCACTCCTTACAACTGCCTGACAGAAAGATGGAACAAGGAGGTGGGTGGTCTCTTTCCCCAAGTAAGAAGTGATAGGACAAGAGGTAAAGGCCTCAAGCTGCACCAGGGAAAGTTTAGATTGGATATTAGGAATTACTTCACTGAGAGGGTGCTCAGGCGTTGGAACAGGCTGCCCAGGGCAGTGGTGGAATCACCATCCCTGGAGTGTTCAAAACTGTGTAGATGAGGTGACATGGTTTAGTGATGGTCTTGGCAGTCCTGGGGTGATGGTTGGACTTGATGATCTTAAAGGTCTTTTCCAACCTAGTTGATTCCATGATTCTATGATATTTGTTTTCCCCTTTTGTACCCATAATACGTTTTCAGTGGAACTTATTACCTTTTATGAGACTGTTACTATGTATTTTTTCCAAGTTTTACCCAAGAATAGTTTAGCTGCAAAACTTTTACTCTTTGGCCATGAGTCAGTGTGCAAAGGCAGTGTTTAGTTGTAGGTTACACAGTGCAATGCTCTATCTGGAGGAAAAATCTCCCAGCATTCAGTTCTTTTTCCAGACACCAGTCATCATATGCCATTATCTCACCACTGTGTAATTCTCTTCTCCCCCAGTCCTCTACTTGCATTTAAAAAGTAAAAGTTAAATGAGTTTTAATTAGCTTTTTAATTCACTTTAACCCTAAAATGTCCTAAAATGGTACAGAAAGAAATCTCTCTTCAAAGGTTCATTTTTAATCGTCACCACAAGCTGTGACAATAGCACCCCAGCCCTGGAGTGGGTACCATGACAATAGGAATTAATCATGACAATGATTGTGAGATGGTTTGAAATGGATGGAAAAATAAACAGATTCTTCTAGCTTCACCTCGGCATTAAACTATAACATTTGAAAGCTAATGAGCTAAAAAGGAACAAATAAAATTAGTGACACACTGTACAGTGGAGCATTCAAGAGAAACTTCTCCTTCTCTGCATATCAGGGCTAATTAATGTGATCTATTCTAATAAACATAACCCTAAGCAGCACTTATTCATTTTTAGCATCCCTTATTCCAAGTTAATATATAAATGTTCTTTGTGAAACTACAGAACTACAGGACTTGAGAAGCTATGAATCATGCCACTTTAAATGACACTTCAAAATGTGCAAGAAAATCCAAGGACACTGATTTTTCAAGCGACTTGTTGTATTCATACTGCTATTAAGGAGTCCAGGTGGTTGTTCTTCTATCAAATACATGCTTTTTTTCTTGTACCAGTGCATGTGTTACATGCTCCCAAAAGAAGACTACAAAGGTTGGACAGATTTTTGCACTAATTTATAGTTCTTGCAATCTTACTGAAGTCAAAGAGGTTGCACAGGATGTAATTGGTAGCAGTTTTGGCCTACTCTGTTAAAATACCAGCAGTGGGCAGAAAATTGCTGTAATGATCACCACAGAATACAAATTGGTCAACTGACCTTAAAGGGAACTTCATTACATTCTAAGAATAAGAACACAACTTTCAAGCTGAAATAAACTTGCAAGAAAACTAGTTTGAGTCATGAAGATAAAGGTTGCACCTAACCACTCCCACATTTACAGACACTGCCCTTTTCTTAGAGAATAATAATGCCTTGTTCTCTTTATTCTGCATTCATAAAGTCATAGAATTATTTAGGCTGGAAAAGACCTTTAAAATCACCAAGTCCAAGCATAAATCTAACATGGCTAAGTCCACCACTAAACTATGTCCTTGAGCATCATATCTACACATCTTTTAAATATCTCCAGGGATGGTAACCCAACCAGTTCCCTTGGCAAGTAGTTTTGATTAGTTTATTCATACACAGAATCATGGAGTGTCACAGAATCACAGAGGGGCTTGGGTTGAAAGGGACCTTAGAGACCACATAGTTCCAACCCCTTGCCATGGGCAGGGATACTTTCCACTAGAGCAGGTTGCTCCAAGCCCTGTCCGACCTGGCTTTGAACATTGGCAGGGATGGAATACCCACAACTCCTCTGGGTAGCCTCATCACCCTCATTGTAAAAAAATGTCTTCCTTATGTCCAATCTAAATCCACTCTCTTTCAATTTAAAACAGATGCCCTTTATCCTGCCACTGCAGGCCCTGGTAAAAAGTCCCTCTCCATCTTTCTTATAAGCTTACTTTTTATATTGAAAGGTCACAGTGTATGCATACAGACACACTGTGTATGAATGTTTCCTGGGAAATGTTCTAAAAAGGAAGTAAACTGATTGAAAAAGAAGTGAAAATTCTTTTCAGCTTTCCTCCTTGTGGAAGAACTGGCATTAAAAGTTTATTTTTAACTTTAGACTGACTATAGTAGAGACTAAACTGCTGACAACATAAGCAAGGGCATGGTAAATTGACAACTAAGTTAGATTGATAGGGTTTTTTTCCCCCATAGTTTGACAATGACTTGAGTAAAATAGCAAATACACTGTACATGGGTAGTAGGTTTGTTCTCCAAATGTAATTATCACAGGTAAAAAAGTTTGGAAATGGGTTGAAGCAAATGTCAGCCTGATTGTTGGTTGTGCTATTGTATATGACTGGGGAGTATTAATTATGAGGAGATGCGAGTTATTTCTCATTAGCATCAATTGTTCCTACGTCAATAACTGATATAAAGATTCTTCAAAGGCAGACTGCTGCAGAATTAAAAATGGAAATCACTGAGCAGACCAGCTGTCTTGCAAACTTTGCATGATTTGACAACATCCATGAGTCATCAATTGGTTTTCAAGGCATGAAACTGACAATTAAAGAACTTTATGATTGATACATGGCTTTTCATGAAATCTTGGCTGTTAATAAAACTGTGTGTATTGAGGTTTATTTGGACCTTCTCTAACAGAGGAACTTAAAATATGTGGCTGTATGTACACGTAATTTGTGTTACAAGTATAAGCGTTTAAATACATGTATTGATGCAACCTTCACTCTACTTCCTTCTGGAGTTAATAAATGAAGAAAACCATGGGAAGAACATGGAAAATTCTCCTCCCATTGAAAAAGAGAGAGTCCCCTCCAGCCCCATGACTGGAGTGCTGGGATGGAGGGCTACAGGCTGTTCAGGAAGGATGGATAGGGCAGGCAAAGTAGGAGGTGTGGCATTATACGTAAGGGAGAAGTCTGATTGCACAGCCCTTACAATTACTGATGATGTGGTTTAGATCCTCTGGGTAAAGGATTAGAGGGATAGAAAACAAAGATGTTGTAGTGGGTGTCTACTACTGATCACCCATCGAGGATGTAACCACAGATGAGCTATTCTATAGGCAGTCAGGAGAAAATTCTGGATTAGTAGCCTTTGTCCTTATGGGAGATTTTAACTTCTCAGGTATCAGCTGGGAATATCACGCTGCTGTGATAAGCAGGTCTTGGAAATTCTTGAAGATTGTAGGAGGTAACTTTTTGTCAGAAGTACTCAGCTGATTAGGAAAGATGCCCTCCTAGACTTGCTGTTCGTGAATAAAGAAGGACTCCTAGGGGATGTGATGGTAGGTGGATATCTTGACCACAGTGATCATGAAATGGTTGAGTTTAAATATTTCAGTGTAATGAGGATAAAGGACAGCAGTAAAGAAATGTGCATCCACTATAATTTTGCTTCGTTTCATGTCTGCAACCGTGCTTGCACAGCACCTTTGTAACAGGTGAAAAGTGTATGCCAAATGAGTGTAAGACAGGGGATATCTTGTCTGTTCGCTGCGTCCTGATGTTCAGATAGATTACTGCCTGCACTCAAGGAGAGGGCCTATGGACAAGACGAATAATGATAACTGGTCTGAATTACTCAGATTTCCTATACTCAGTGTTTATGCAGGAAAGCTGGAGATGGAGGCAAAAGAAGACACAATTCTAGGAGTATAAGGCAAAATCCTCAGTGATTCACTAAGCCCTGCATAACACAGGCCACTGTATTTCACCCAGGTATGCATGGCCAAGCCTTGTGCTAAACTAAAGAAAAACTTCCAGCCTGACATCTTGTCCAAATATAAAGATACCAGGGAACAGAGAGCCTATTCCTTCCCTTGCTAGTTTGTTCCTATTGCTAATCACTTCCAATATAAGAAGTTCTGCCTAATACTTTATTTGCTAAAGATCATTTCCATCTTCTGGCATTGATTCTTCCTATTACTTTCTCTCTAATTCTTTAAAGTTCAGTATTCCTCTGTGATGGTCTTATAGTCTGGAAACAAATAATTTGTCAGGTTATGTTTTAACAAGCTAAACACACTGAGTTCATTAATTTGGTCACAGAGAAGAACTTCCTTCAGCCCTCAAATATTTCTGTGGCTCTTTATTGATCACCTACAGATTTTAAGAAACAATCCTGAAGGAATGCAATACTCCAGTGCTGTGTTAATATATCCCAGATAAGCAATGGAAAATCTCGGTCTGAATATGTCTACTAATTATAGCCCTAACTATAGATTCAGACATAATGTTAGTTCTCTGTACCACCACATCTGTTTGTTCAAGCAGTCTGTAAAACACTTTTCCAATCACTGCTCCTTATGAGTTACTGTCCCATTCTGTGTGTTCTCTGTCTGGTAAAACCACTTTGTTCTTGCATTTACATGTGTAACTTTGCTGTTGCCTGCACTAAAATGCAGCTTGGATGAGTTAAGGGTACTAAGCAGTCCTGATCATTCTGTCTGTACATTCTTGTTTGTGGTGACTAGGTTGATCTTCAGTTTGACACCCTGCAGTGAGTTCAGAGACTGGATGAAGCAATTTAATGGTTTAAACTACCTCAATGGGTTTACGCTTGACAATACCAATCATTCATGCTCTACACGATGCTCCTTTCTGAATTCAGCGTCATCTTCTAAATCCTCAGGGCTGATTTGGGGAAAAAATTTGTAACAATTTTTACCTAAAAGGGGAAAGTAATTCAAGGCAAGCTGCTTCTAATCATTTTGCATTGATGGCGAGGAAAGTGAGTGCATATATCAAAGTACCCAGCCAGTCATTAACCACTGCCTCTTATATCATCATATTAAGGTACTGTTTAACAATCAGTGAGGAAATCAATATAGAACTTAAGATTTTCAGTTCCTAAAAGTGACTTTCTCAGACTTCAGTAAATGCAGTTACTCATTACAATAAGGTTTTAAATTACTATTTTCTTTATCTATAGTAATTTATATATGTTAAAAAGAATACGACAACACACCTGCCTCAATTTGTTTTCATCTTCCTTGGAGATGGATGATTGCAGCTGTGTGGAACATGCTACATAACTTCTCTCTTAGGATTTGTAGGCTGTACCCAGCAGCACAGGTTCTACACAAGACCTGCTCTCAGTCAAGGTACAGCTAGCCAGTGAGGTACAGCAAATTGAGGAGAGGTAACTTTGGGAAAACAGATTTCTATAGGTTTCTGAAGAATATGGTTTAGGCAGAAGAGTCCTTTAGTGGAGTAAAATGGACAAAAAAGAATAAGTTGTTGATGCCTTAACTGATCGGTAATTGATTGATTGACTAATCAATTGGTTGATTCACTGAAGACTTTATAAGCTGATGCTGGTGAGAGGGACTGGTGTCAGCAGACTTCAGTGTCCCATTGCTTGCTAGAGGAAACTGAAAGAGGAGGGCTGAGCATCCAACTGACCCTGTTTAAGGGGAAGAGAAATAGAACCTGTGCCACAAGAACTGGGAGCCCATGCCCAAATAGCAGCTGAGAATGTTTAACAGAAGCATTAATGGAAGGGAGTCACTGTGTGAGAGTCAACTGAATCCTGCTATTAGTAATAGGCAGAAGATTGTCCTGCCTGGAGTTTCAGCTTTTGTTCCATTTGTGCTGCAGTGGTTGACCTCCAAAGGCTCAGCTTGAGGCTTTCAGTATAGGACGTATTGTGGGTAACAGCTTCTGATTCTCCTCCTCCTTTTTTTTTTTTTCTTCCTTTCCTACTTTTATTCATTGTGCTCAAAGCCCAGGCTTGAGGCAGCAGATGGGTTTAACAGCATGGAGTCAGCAAATTCCAGTTATGATTAACTGAGAGAGAAAAAACTAACTTAGCTCTGTTGATACAAAGGCGAATAATTGCTTGTGAGTCAGTGGAGCAGGATTTCACTCTGTTCATCTAGACTCCTCCTGAGTACTTGAAAGTGGAAGCTCTGGGAGGATCTGGCACCTGTGATGGCATTCTTACAAACATTCCAAAAGATGTCAATGAAGTAAAATATTATCAAGATGGTAACAATTATTTTCCATGAAAAATCATACTAACACACTGGGGATTATTATAGTCATAAAGCAGTGGCAAAGTAGAGAAATTTCTGTTTGCGATGTATCCTGACTTCCTTAAGGACCATCAGGAATACTTTCTGGCCATTAAGTAAAGACTGTTCTCTTGGACAGCGCCCTATGCCTTAACATGTAGATTTTAAAAGTAAACAGTAGGTGGCCTCAGAACATTAGTATTGCTCTTCACTGGAAAGGGTGTAAAGTGAGAGCCGGAGTCCCGCTGATAGTGACTGGGTACAGCTCCTTCCCTAATTGCATGAAACATGCTGAGATGCTTTCTGCACCGCGACACTATTGCTTTTAGCTGGTACAGGAACATGTGTTAAACCTTAATGTAAGCTCATGTGACCTAAATTTGCTTGTTCTTTTAAACACATTTTGACCATTGTCATGTCTCAAACATTAGAGAAAATACATGTGTAACACAGAGAAAATGAGGAGATATGCAGTTCTTATTATGAGGCATACCAGGTATACTAGCTACCTGTGGTGGTGAAGAAAGACTGGAAAATCCACTTGCTGCTTTACTGACAAATATTCTCTACTCACACACATTGCTTTTCAAACATGCAATGAATGGCAGTAGATGACGGGTTCGGAAACGATGACTGAATAGCCACCATGAAGCACCCTAAGAGTTGTCTTTTCTTCTTTAAGAAAGTTTCTGCAGGCAATAAAGAATCCAGACCAAACATATGGGCCTCAGGGTCCAGAGGGTCAGTTTGCAGTCTGGATCAAGGTTTGGTCCCCTCAACTGCAATTTATACTGTCAGCCTCTAATTGTGCCTAAACTCTTGTGCATCAGGAGAATCCTTGATCACAGAGTCCAGACCCTATGTATGTGTGATGAAAGTCAGTTTGCAATAGATTAATCTGTTCCATTGGCGCTCTTCCAGACTGCCAGATCATTTCAACAGCTGGGAGAAGGAAGGATTGTTATTGAATCTGCTGTTTATTTTGTTAACTCCTCAGAAAATAAAAGTGAAGTTAAACAAATCAAAAGAAGTCTTGTGCACTACAGAAGTCATTATAATCCATATTGAGACATGAGGAATGAAAGTGCAACAAGCCTCATGTTTTCCTTCTCTTCTTTTTTGGTCAGCATGAACACAAGCATGTCACCATAAAAGAATGTTTATTAGTTAAAAGCACAATGTCTATCTTCAGTCCATCAAGCACCTGAAGAGACTGGGACAGCAGAGCAAGGGGCTGTTCAAGCCAAAGGAAAACAGGACCCTGCTGCATACAGTCCCTATCTTTGCAGAAACATTCAGCAAGAGAAAGCCAGCAGAATATTCGAATTTTCTATGGAATCTTACAAGCACTTTTTAACATAGGACAGAGGAGTAATATCTGCCTAAAGAGCCAGATACTTTGCCCAGATATAGCTGTGGCCTTTCCAGCTGCGGGATAACACTTTTCTTTTCTAGTGCAGGGTGTGTGCAATGGCCTTGCTGCCCTGTACCCCACCCCATGGAGCATTGATAGAGATGTTTAGCATGTCCATTCAGTCCTGTGCATAGATTTTAAAACAGAGGCAGCTCTTCCTGTTAGAAACCATGAAAAACTCAGTGCCAGAATCACATCAATGCTCTTCAGTGTTTTGCATTTACATGGTATGTTTTATAACAGAAATATCACATATAACATTAACTGACTGCTGGTTGACTAACTGACATTTATATGTGTTACCTAAGCTTGCTTTTCACTATGTTCTTGGTAAAATTTGACCAGATTTAGCTTGAGTATCTAGTTTTGAAGTTGATCAGTACTAGAGCCCAATGTTCAATGCCTTTTCATATATATAATTGCCATTATATTAATATAATATAATCAGCCAAGCCAGTGTTACTGAGATAGTGACCTGTGGAGAGCTGTAAGAAAAGTCCTTTGTTCCACAGCTTTTGCCTCCCTGGAGGGTGATAGTTCCCAATCCTAATCCCACAGGCAGGGCAGCCGAGCAGTTTTTCAACAGACATTCAAATGACAAAGGAGCATCAGGTTTGCAGCCTGGGATGGGGCTACAAATTCCCCTCCCTGAGTCTGTAACCATGACTTTGAAGGCTTAAATGTGCTTGGAGAAGAAGGAAAATATGTTCTTGGTGCCTCCAGTTGTTCCACAAACAAAGGTTGCCATCAGCTCATCCTTAAAAGCACAGAAATCTTCCACACAAAAGGGAACAGAGAAAGCAGCTTTGCCTGGAGGGGAAATTGCTCTCCCTCTCTCTCCCAGTCTATAGTGCTGTATCAAGGATGGTACCAAAGCATGAAGGATCTTCATGTCTCTGCCAGAGAGAAGAAGCCCTGCAGAAAACAAACTGGCAACTCCAGCCTTTCCAGAAAAAGAAGGAAAAACTGCTACGGGATTGCTGCCATGGCAGTAATGAAACTCTGAAAGAAGTAATTATAATCATCCATTAGGCAAGGCTGGAGCTGAACATGAGGGCTGGCTGACACTGCAAAGCCAGGGCCAGTGTTGGAGTCTGCCCTGTCTGTCCTAGGTTGCCTCACTGCCCACAGCAATCCTGTCATGCAGGTTGCTTCCTACAGCTGGGTCCACTCTATTCAAAGAGGTGCCTGCTCAGCCTATCTCCTTCCTGTCCTAGGGTGCTCTGCACACCTTTATCACCTTCCCTGTATGGTAGATACCCAGTCAGCTCTCAAAGTTGCAGCAATGAGCATGAGGTTAATTACTATTTGACCTGCCTGGAGAGTGAATATATTAACAATCTGTAGAGAACCTGTCTTTCACTTAGTATCCCATGTGGAGCAAACGAAGGGCCTGGACAACATTGTGCTGCTATGGCAATGGCAGCAATCAGCATTTGGCTCATTAGAGAACAGGATTTGACCTGCCCGAGTTTCAATGAGTGCTGACATTCTGCTGAGAATGGAAATCCTCCTGAAATTTCCCATATCCTGTCCTTCCATTCCAGTTCATCTGCATTAACCTGCTGCTGGAGGCACTCCAGCTCAAGGGAATCCCCACTGTCCTCTGCTGTTAGTGATTAGCTGGCAGTGCCAGGCAGAGGGAGAGGACGTGCAATTTTCCCTTGCCATGGAATTATCATCCATGTGTGAGATAACAGCATCCTTCATTCATTAATGTGATTTCTAAAGAACCCTGCAATTTCATTTGCATTACAACTGGTGCTGGCCTGACAATATGGAATGTTGTTTAATGAATTACCAGTCCACATAATTTCACAATTTGATGTTTGGGGTTTTTTTGTTTATTGTACTTTAATTTAATTGCTATGATGCCACTCACTCGGCTGGAACGATGCCAGTTCAAACTGTTGAGGGTTCAGCTCCTGGTTGAGTATCTGTATAACTTTTGCACAGGCTGAAAATGTCTTCTAAATTGTAGGAAAAGCTCAGAACGCATGAAAATACAGTATTTCAATTTAAATAGCACATTACTATTCTAAAACTGTGAGAATGTTTTTCTTTTCATATCCTTAGTTGTACTGCCCAGGGTGGTTAAATATTGGTCATTTTCAGCTGCTTTGGTGCAGAGCAGAGCTGGGTCAAACATGTTTTCACATTGTCCTCTGAAAAGATGCTGCATTCAGGACATATGAATCAGTGCAGGAAATTCTGTGCCTCGCTTATATACTCTGGACTGTAACATAGACTACGTCTTCATCACAGAACCATAGAATCATGAATGGTTTGGGTTGGAAGGGGCTTTAAAGATCTTCTAGTGCCAAATGCCCTCGAGCAGGGACACTTTCCACTAGACCAGGCTGCTCAAAGTCCCACCTAACCTGGCCTTGAACACTTCCAGAGATGGGGCAACCCTTCCAACATCTTCTCTGGGCGACCTGTTCCAACATCTCACCACCTTCATAGTGAAAAACTTTTTCCTAATATCTAATCTAAACCTGCCCTCTGTCAGTTTAAAGCCATTCCCCCTTGTCCTGTCACTACATGCCCCTGTAAAAAGTCCCTCCTCAGATTTCTTGTAGGCCCCTATAGGCACTGGAAGCTGCTGCAAGGTCTCCCAGGAGCCTTCTCTTCCCCAGGCTGAACAAACTGAGCTCTCTCAGCCTGTCTCCATAGGAGAGGTGCTCCAGCCCGCTGATTATCTTCGTGGCCCTCTTGCTATATTAAACTGAAGCCAGTGAGCACCTTGCTGGGAGACCATCTTGCCATGAGGCCAGAGAGAGTCTGCACAGCCCCAGGCCCTGAGTCTCTTCTGGGCTCAATGCCGGGTCTCCCTTGCAGGCCTTAAACCGTAATTGTTACTTTTCTTACCATAATTGTGAGTTAATTGTTACTTAAGTATTACAGTAATCATTACTTAATATTTGTTACTTAAACAGGTAATGTTACTTACCTGTTCACGCAGGTTTTTTCCAAGTTCAGATCCATAGACCATGTGAGACTGTGGGTCTCTGTCCTGCAGGAAGCTGTTTTCACAGTGAGAAGCCCAGGGTTTGTGCTGCAAAGAAAGCCTTTGGGACGCTGTCGGAGTGCTGTGCAGGACAGAGGGAACCAAAACTGAAGCAGTTGTGCTCAGATGGTTTAAGAGGGGGTTCAGGCCATGTGCTGCTCCCCTACGGCGCTTGGGCAGCATGTCAGAGAGCACAGCCACAGACCAGACTGGGGACACACCAGCAGTGCAGCATCAGTCCTGTGCCTTGGACCACTTCGATAATATAGGCAGAATCAGTTCCTTATCCTTTCTTACTTTTCTTTCTGTCTCAATAAACTTCCCAGGTTTCACTGATGACATTGAACCAGCACTGCAACTCATCAGAAACCTGACTTTTATGATACAAATATTAGGCTTTAGTCTATGACAGTATCTCACTGCACACAACAGCAAAAGCCACATCCCAATCATGAGATTACTAGTTTGAGATGAGCTGAATCCTACTGAACACTGCTCACAGGAAAATAAGTGGTGGATGTTTGGGTTAGGTTTTGGTTTAGCTATTGACAAATCTTAAGCAAGCCACTAAAGTTTAGCGTCTGTCTGAAAGCAATAATAAACTTTACCTGTCTCTTAAATGGGGTAGTGCAGGGCTGCGAAACGCTTTTGGGATGCCTGGCTTGGAAGTGCTGCTGTGCAAGTGTAATGAGAAGGTACAATAGCTGTTTATAACTGTGACATGCTAATGAGAACAAAAAGTGGTTTTATAGAAGAAAAAAATGAAGCACGAAGCTAAAACTTGTAAATAATTCCTAAATTATTATATTATTAAACGTTATAAATTTCCCCACTTCTTCACAAGTGGCAGGACCTGTATCCTGACAAATGTGGTACCTCGTTCAGAAAAGTATAATGCATCAGAGGAATTCAAACATAAGAATGTTCTTGGTAAAGACACACAACAAAGCCTTGAAAGAAGATATTATTTAAGGAAAACCTTGCAGGAGGAGAGAGAGGATAAACGACACAGAGAAGTGGGAGGCTGGTTGTACAGAAAAGATAAGACTGGGAGAAATAGGCAGATATGTCCAAATACTTTTTTCAGTTCCACTACCATAAGTGAGTTTTTCCCCAGTAATACTTGCTTTTGGAGAGCTTAGATTTCTTTTTGTTGCTTTTCTCTTAATAACCAAAGGACCAGCCAAAACCAGAAAGAGGAAACCATATAACGTGGTCAGTACTCTGCTGTGGGCTTACAGAATTAGTCATTTCAGAAGCAAGGAGGGTGTGTGGGTGCATTTTCTTCCTGTGGGATGGGACATAGTTTGTTTCTCCGAGAAAAGAAGTAGCTTGTTGTAATTTTCAGCTTTGGACTTAACGAGATGAAGAATCTTGATGATTGCTCTTAAATAACTGGCTGCACATGCCAGGCACGCATGTTCTCCCTAATCAGCATCTCTCACTGGCACTGCTCGAGATGCATTAGCAAGTCAGAATGTAGGTCTAGATGTAGGTAGAGCACGTCTTACGTCATAGAATCATAGCATCATAGAATGGTTTGGGTTGGAAAGGACCTTAAGATCATCCAGTTCCAACTCCCCTGCCATGGGCAGGGATGCTTCACCCTAGACCACGTCACCCAAGGCTCTGTCCATATGTCCTTACACTCTCTACCTCACACATTGCACTTTGCTTTCAAGGTTGAGCTCTCCTGCAGACTAAGGTGAAGTTTGCAGTCACAAGATCTTGGCATACACATCTCACACCAGCTATCCATGGTAAAGCGGAGGCCAGGCACTGGGGGGAAGCTGGTGGGATGGGAGAGCAGTGGTCTCACAGGACATTACCAGAGTGATCCAGGCATCACCTGGAAAACAAGAGGACCTGCAGGAACTTCCCCTGAATGAGTGGAAGATTCAACAAACTTAGAATTCTGCCGAAAGGGAAACACTAGGATGGCATTCAGATGAGTGTAGACAGAGTAGAGCAAAATACCAGCTGACTGAATGTTTCTCTGTTGTCTCATCTAATGTTTAATACCCTTTTCAAAGTGTGACACATACCAGCCAAAGTGTGGGAGGTAACTATAGCACTGGCCTAAGTTTCTTCCCACACAAAGCAAATGCTTTTACTTCGGCCTACCCTTGGCTTTCACTGTGAGGATACACAGAGACGGTTCTTCACCTTTCACAAGATGTGTTTTCAATTCAAGGGCTCTCTCACACACACATTTGCAAGTAAATCTGCATGCTGGAAACAACAGCAGGCACTACAAGCCACTAATTGACCCACATTGCTATTTTTTTTTCTATTAAATGAAAATAACAGTCCATTCACCTTGGACTTTTAGAAGATAAATACTCAAATCCTGAAGGATTTCTACCATATTTCTCCTCTAGCTACCAAATTCCAAGTTTATTCCTCAATCCTGAGGAAAAATCTACAAAGTAAAATGTGCTTGTTAGCAAAATATTTCCCTTCTCATTAGTCCCCATTGATAACAGCATCGCTTCATCTGCCGTACATTTCACATTGTAAGCTTTGCTTTAGGTACTCCTAAATTCTGCCTGGAAACCAGAAGAAGAATTATGAATCCAATAAAATCTGAAGTATAAAACATTCTTGATTTAATTCTCATGTTTGCCATCTTGACAGATTGTTGGAGTGGAATCTCAATTTTACTGTTTCCCTTTCAAAATAATTTTGAAGAAGAAAACAATGAAACTAAGACATTTTTTACCTTGAAAATGAGAGATTTTTTTGCTGCAGGATGTCATGTGCATGAGGATGCAAAGACATTTTGCTGAGTCACTCCCACAGCTGCACCACGTCAGTTCTATTAGTTCCAATTCAGAAAAATGAAGAAGTAGCACATTTTTCAGAGCCAGAGTTTAGTGGGAGTGAAGACACAGGAAGGAATTCCTCAGCAAAGTTATGCCTGTGTTCCAGTTGGGAGATACACAACTTGTGGTATTTAATGCTGAAATAAAAGCACCATGTTGGACTGTCCCCACACAGCATCTATGTATTATTTTTATGTTTATGAACTGAGAAACTTAAAGAGGAACCTTACAAATTCAGGTAACACCTGACTACAAGCTGTACATGCTGCTTTCAGGTGCAGCATGTCACTATATCCACGAACTCTAATGTGTGCTCCAAAGGACAAGGGAAGTCCTGGTCACATCATGGTACCAGTATTTTACCACCTTCATTGTAAAGATTTTTTTTCCCACATCCAGTCTGAATCTCCCCTTTTAGTTCAAAACTGTTACCCCTTGTCCTATCACAACAGGCTCTGCTAAATGTGAAGGAAGTGTAAGTGCTGACTGCCATAGTTTGTATAAACCCTAATACGTATATTATAGCAAAATTCATAGAAACTGCTTTTTCTAGGAAGAAACTCCTTCATATTTAAGAACATTTCATATATGTAATCCTCTACATAAGAATTTCTGCAATGCTCACTAACTTTAAGAAGCAAACAGAGAGTGCCCAGCCCCTCAAGACAGCCAAGCCATTAGAAGATATTTAGTGAAGAAAGAGCCAGTTTCAGTTCTGTCAGTATCCCCTCACAGGGTGGAGGTGCTGCTGGAGCTGCTTCCTCTGCACAGTCAGCCAAGACTGTTCCTGGAGAAGCAGCTAAGAACAAAGCTGAGATTCAGATAGAATCGTAGAATCATAGAATAGTTTGGGTTGAGATGTTTAAAGATCATCAATTGGCCAACCTCATACTTTGCAAGAACAAACTCGGCTTCTCCCCTAACCTTGGCTTGTAAGAAGCATGTGTCTGAAGGTACCTACCATGCCCTGCAATCTGCTCCCAGTGGACTGATTGGTCTTCCCACCTCAGGCACTGCTGATACATTCTTGGTGCCTGCTTGCCAATGTATTTTCAAGGCCTGAAGGGCTCTGCACTGAACTGCAACAATCATTCTGGGTACTAGTGACATCAACTGTCAGGTAAATAAAGAAAAATATGCCGTAACCCATGCAGCTCAGTGTTTTGCAATAGCAGGAGTCAGGAGTGGAAGAAGCAGCGTTACCTGCATTGTCTGGTATCAGCATAGAAAAACATGAGCCTAGAAAGAAATGTCACCTGCTTGGGTTTGATTTACGGAACAGAACTTCACAACTCACGAAGAGTTGTTATAAAGCAGGAATGTTTATTGCAGCTCCAGGTGCGAGGGGGATCGCTCCTCCTAACTCACACACCCAGAGCTCAACAAGCTGGATATTTATTACACACCAACATACATATTCATCAGATTTCACAAGCATAGGAGGAGTTATTTCAATTAATTCCAAGAGCTCATTAATACCATTCCCCGCTCCTCTGTGCCTGCGCACTGCGATCTGGTGGTCTTGGGCCAGGGTCTTCTGGATGAAGTAAGAGGTCTTCCTCACTATACACTTTTCACCTTTGGTGCAGTTTCCCCAGCTGGCAATCTCGAGTCTTTTAGAAACTAGTTGAAACAAGTTCCTGTCAGACATTCACTTCTTGAGGGAAAAGGGTCTCTGATTTTAAACAATGTGTTTTGGTTACCCATCCTATTCTGTGTTATATTTTAACTACAAGATTAGCAAGAACAAGAGCTTATCTGCTTCCTATACTAGGTTAAGACAATCAATACGTAGTTTGAAGAAAACTCTTAGCCCTTTCCTTAGTCCGTTACTATTCCTCGCATCAGGTTGGTAAAGATTGATATAGCTTCAGTTCAGTTTCCTTCCTATGTGATCTGTCTTACCAGACTCAGTTCTGATTCAACACCAGTCGTATCTACACTGCATGTATGTGGAGCTAGTTGAACAGCATGGTCAGCAAGACTGGATGGTTGGGTTACCTGTCTGCTTCTCCTTGAGTCTTGACATACGTGTCTTGACAACAGCCAAAAGAGATAGATGCATTAGAAGGTTATTGTTTCTCACACCAACATCAGTGACGGAAGGTTTTTCTCAGGCATCTATCACATCTCCTGAGGCTGCCATATGGTGGAGTTCTTGCCAAGTTTATTCCTATCCACACTCTAGTAACAACCCCCTTTTATATCCCTCTTGGTCTTTTTAGCTTTCACACTCTTAGGGAAAGCAGATGTTGGGGTACCATCCCAGTGAAGTATCATAATTCTCCTTCTGCAAAGTTCATTCTCCCTTCTCTTCCCTTCAGGATTATTTGATGACACATTTCCTTGTTCGAACCTATGGAAGCCAAGGGAACATGTGGTCCATAGTTTATAATAAACTCCTGGCAGTCTGCCTCTACGGATGTTTTAGCACATTGTGGGGACTTGATAGCTTGCAACATTTCATTCTCAGACAGATCATTTCCTGGTAGTTAGTGCTGGCTGTGTTGACAGCTGCAAGTTTGTGTTGGGACGAAGAAACATTTACATGCAATGAATAGCAGTAAAATGCCTGTGTGATACAGCACTGAGAGGTACAAGGGTTTGCACTTAGGGCTGGACTACTGGCCTTGAGACAGCAAATTAAGAGTTTTTTCTCATTGTAAAACACAAGCTTATTCCCCCTTTCCATCAGATCATTCATAACCCTTATTCTTAAACACACTGGCAACAGTCATGTAAGTCCATTTTAAGGATAAAGCATTTCCAGATTCTGAGCTCATCTAAAGAAATTTCAT
This sequence comes from Psittacus erithacus, assembly GCA_009867235.2. Lineage (NCBI taxonomy): Eukaryota > Metazoa > Chordata > Aves > Psittaciformes > Psittacidae > Psittacus > Psittacus erithacus. The sequence continues at coordinate 55,165 of WYDI02028357.1, forward strand.
ACAGATTTTTCTCCAGGGGTATAGAAGATATGAAGTTTCTTCTGTAGTCACTGATTCTTGCCTTTGAGACACAACTTAATGCCCCACACACAGAGCTGATACAACTGCTTGCTGGTTTTCCTGCTGGAGCAGTTCCAAAAGTGATTGCACTGAATAATAAAGGGGCAGCTGAATTGTGGCATGAGTAGGATGGGATCTGCTAATGTGAGATTGAAACCACATCATGTTTGTCCACAGAAAGCATAACACCATTCATAGTCGTGTCCCTTCCTCTGTCCTCAAATTTGTATTTTCCTTTTACAGTGTTTGTAACGCTTCCAAGACTTAAATTATGTTTAAATCACTTCCCCCACCAAAAAAAAAAAAGGCAACATTAGCTACCTAAAGAGAAGTGGACTAGAGGGAATCATAGAATTATAGAATTGCTTATATTGGAAAGGATCTTTAAAGATCACCCAGTCCAAACCCCCTGACACTGACAGGAGCATATTCCACTAAATCAGGCTGCTCAAAGCCTCATGGAACCTGACCTTGATCACTTCTAATGAACCACAGCTTCTCTGGGCAACCTGTTCCAGTGTTTCACCACCCTCATAGTGAAGAAATTCTTCTGTGCGTCCAACCTAAATCTAACTCTTTTGATTTACAACTGTTGCTCATTGTCCTGTGACTATAGGCCTTGGTAAGAAGTCTCTTCCCATCTTTCTTATAAGCCCCTTTCAAGTACTGAAAGGCTGCAATGAGGCTTCCCTGAAGCCTTCTCTTCTCCAGGATAAACAATCCCAACTCTCTCAGCCTGTCTACGTAGCAGAGGTGCTCCAACCCTTTCATCATTATCACAGCCTCTGGACCCACTTCAACAGGTCCATGGTTGTGTTAGAGACCCCAGAGCTGAATGCAGCACTGCAAGTGGGGTCTTACAAGAGCAGAATAGAGGGCAAGAATCACCTCACTCAACCTTCTGACCACACTTCGTTTAATGCATCCAAGAATACAATTGGCTCTCTGAGTTGCAAGTGCACATTGGTGACTCATATCTTATTTTTTGTTCACTTGAGATGCTACAGGGTATGAGGATGCTATAGTATACCTGTACCAACATAAAAAATATGGCATAAGCCATGCATAAGACCCATGCTATTCTAGGTGGGCAGCTGGAAGACAAGCAGAATAGTCTGTGTGACTGATGTGTCCCTAAATACCTATTCAGGCAATAGAATCACAGCCATATGAAATGTAGCTCCCAGATTACTTTGGTCTTTGTCTTTCAAATTCCTCTTCAGGGACAGGAACTTGTCTTTCTTCTGCTTTTATACACCCAGCTGTATAATGTGGATAGTAAACAGAGATCAGATACTTATAATTCTTTGTCTCCTCCCCACCCCATGCAAATACTTCACCTCAGCATCTTAAACAGGACTTGTTCTTACAGAGAGCCAGCTGCATGTTCCAGCAAGGTCTCAGTCAAAGGAATAAGACTGAGAACAGATTAAAAAAGCCTATTCCATTTATTACACCTAGTTTAGGTGGTTCCCACCCCCAGCCCATCCCCACCCATTCATTCCTGCTTCTGTGAAAAGATCTTGGGTTTGAAAAAGACTTCTCTCGGAATTGTAATTTTTTATGATCTGGATTATTTCAAATTTCTGAATGCAGGCACAGTTTTATCACCATGTAAATCCACAGAAAGGAGTGGATTTAACCTATGATGAGGGGGAAGAAGAGAGAGGTGCATTCCTTGTTGGGGGGAAGCTGAGCGTAGGAGCCAGTAACTAGCTCTGAGCATTATCCTATCTGGGTCATGTGCTGGATGTCTATGTTTCATTTGTTGACATGAACGTTGGAGCAATTTGGAGTTTTGCCACCTATTATCCACAAGTGCTAAGCAAACTATGGGAGAATCACAGACAATATCTGCCACCTGACCTTTATCTTGTAAGATTTGTCTTCCTAACCTTGACCAGAGAAAATTCTCTAACCTTAAGTTATTGTCTTCCAAAGACAAGTTTCTTCTCATTTTATGCCTGCTTCTTAAAAGCGACATGTCCAGCCGCAGTGAGACATCCACAGTCCTCTAAAAAGTGAAATGATAGACACCTAGATTAAGTATCTAACAAAGATGTTTTACTAAGAATAAATATCCTGATTTCAGGCAAATTGAATTGACTCAAACCATCAAGTCTTTTTTTGAACAACAAACCTGGTAGAGCTGTTATTTTTCTCCTTTTTTTTCCATGGAATTCTGTTTCATCTCCCTGCTTCCAACACTCTCATATAGCTCTCGGTTCACTTCATTCTCTGAGAACAAGACGTCTTTGGCCTCGTCTACAGTGACTTTAGCTGAAAGTCAGCTTCTAATTTCTTCAGTATTCAGCTGGGTTTGTAGAAACCCTAACCTGCCCATACAGGGGCAGAGAGAAAAAAGGAAGTGCTCTTGAGGAATCCTGCAGGCAGGAAGCCCACCAAAGCATCCATAAACCTGATTGAAGTGATTTGATGACAAAGTGACAAAATCACATCTCACCTCTAAGATCCCACTATAGAGAGGATCACATTGCTCCTGTCAGGCAGAAAGGCCTTGAGGCTGGTGCTGGTTGCTTGGAAGCATACAGTCAGCCTTGCCAGTACCAATACTCTTCTGCCCCTGATACCTGCTGAGCAAATTGTCAGAGCTGAAGCAGCTGAGCTTGTGTAGGTACAATGTGCTGATTGTTTATTAAAATGGCCTTCAGCCTGCTGCACTTTATGTCCCAGCATAGGAATACACCACAATGCTATTAACTGGCTTCCTGTCAACACTAATTTCTGCTATTCTGCATAACTGGGTGCATAAGAAGTCTAGCCATGAAGATCAAGATAAAAGTATCCATCATTTAAATTGTGTCTTATGGATTATGAGGTGGATGTTAGATGCTAATGTATGGCCTCAGACGAAACGGGCTTTGAATTATCTATCTACCAAACATATCACCTCACTGTTGTTTTTTATCCTTCTGCCTTCTGCCTCCAACAGGTCATTAAAGTTGCTGAGGACATACAGTGTGACAGATAAAGGCTGAAAAGATCAAGGTATTTATAAAATTGGTCCTTCATTTGCAGACTGTGCATTAAACCATTCAGGTGTATTCTGAAATGCCATTTTGAGGCGATGGCTGTGTATAATAATTGCACACATTATGTATCAAGGAGAGAAGAATTTTGTAGCTTGCCAAGATTAAAAAAAAGAGGTTTCTGGAATAGAATCCTTACTCAGTCGGAAAGCTTTGAAAAGGGAAGATGGGAAAGAGATGAAAAATACAATGGCATTGTACCTCACATGGATGATTGACTGCAGGAGGAATCAAGGGGAGCAGAAAATGAGACTGCATTGGTATGATCTAAGGAGGCATCAAGATGAAAAAGAAAGACAGAGAAAGAGGCATAGTCTTGAGAGTGGTGGCCTACTGTGATAACAGTAACTGATGGAGTGTAAACTGGACTGCAAAGGTCTTTTAAACACCTTTGAAATTCACTTTGCTCCCCAGCTATGCTGCTTATTTCACACTCCTAACCTCCCTTTTCCTGGGTTTTGTGTAGGGCTTACCACAAAGGAGCATGAAATACTGTTGTTTGGCAATGCTATACAAATGAATAGGCTGAAGCCTATTCAGCCCTCCCCATGAATGAATGCATCTTCTTGGAGTAAGTCCAGTGTCACTCTCCCTAAGAATCAATGAGTTTCTTGAAGCAGGGACTTGTTTATCCTATGAATTCCTGTACCCCTCCCAGCTCAGTATCCGCAGTCTCTCCTGGTTTATAGTCTTACCAGTTGCAAAGTCCAGATTAATTTTCCTGGAAGTGCTGCCTGTACTTTCCTGATAGCCCATCAATTAGTATGGCTGGCAAGGTTTGTTTCTTGTTATTACCTTCATGTTTGCTTTGTCAGATCTGTGTTTCTGTATATTTTGGTTTCTGGCTTCCCCTTTTCCCTTAGTTGACAAGGTGCCTGGTCAGATAACCTTGCTGGAATAAATTCATGCCTCTGATGGAATGCAACAGCTGGAAGCTGAAGACAGGTATATTCTGACTAGAAACGGGATGGCAACTTTTAACAGTGAGGATAATTAAGAAACTGAGCTAGCAAAATTTGAGGGTCTGCTTCCACTATCATGGTCTCACCTGCATTTGAAACACAGAGTAGCTGTATTGATAGCAGAATCTCAACACTAAGGTCTTAAAATTTTGACAGAGAGCTTTGATAGTGACCTAAACATTCCTCCATCATTTCTATTCTAAATCAGTTCTTTTTAAACTGTTGTGGAGAAAAATAATAATACAATTTTATCTGGTAAAATGCAAAGAGGATTCTGATAAACTCATGAACAAGGAAGCAAAGGAACTAATTTAGAAGGAAGCTCTCCCAGGATGCCCTAGCATGTGCTCAGGACAATGTGCCTTTGTACAGGCTGGAAAACAGAATCACTCATACACTGTCATATTAATTATGGAAGCATAAGCAAGCTATGATAGCAAAAATAGGACCTAAACAGTGAGTGATTGTGAAGTACAGGAAGGTACACCACCGAGGTGAGCTTCGCTCTGCAGCCATGACTGTGTAATCACACTGAAATCAATGTGGTTGCATGGCTATGCCTGAGGACAGCCTTTGGCATAGTGTCCCAGGAGGTCAGTCACACAAACAGAGCAGTTACATCACTCAAATTGAATAACATTTGGAAAATGATTGTTTCAGAATCAAATGAGCAACCCACTCAAGAGATACAAGTCTTCATTCCTGAGTGACTCCTTTGCATGTGTCCTCGCAGTTGTGCACATGAAAGAAGTATACAACTGTGCACTCACATGTTTCTTACTTTGACCAATTATTGAGTATTTCTTGAGCATTTGTTGGACAAGTTAAAGGGGAAAAACATTGAATGACAAAGATCTGAAGGGAGAGGTGGGGAAAGAACTTGTTGTGAGGGCCTCATTGCAAGACTGTGAGGGGCTGACCCCAGCTAGCAGGTGAACCCCCTCCCACTTGCCCACTTAATCCCCCTCAGTGGGATGGGTGACAGAATCAAAAAAGCAAAAGCAACAAAAACTCGTGGATAGCTATAAGGAGTTTAATAAGTAAGGCAAAGTGGCACATGCAAGCAAAGCAAACCAAGGAATTCATTCACTACTTCCCATCAGCAGGCAAATGTTCAGCCACTTCCAGAAAGCAGAGCTCCATTGTGTGCAATGGTTACTTGGGAAGACAAATGTCATAACCACAGGCATCCGCCCTTCTTCTCTCTTTCCCTGTGCTTTTATAGCGAAGCATGATATCATACGGTGTGGAATATCCCTTTGGTCAGTTGGGGTCAGCTTCCTTGTTGTGTCCCCTCCCAATCACTTGCCCACCACCAGCCCACTCACTGGGAAGAAGAGAGTGGAAAGAAGAAAAGGTCTTGACACTGTGCAAACACTGCTTATCAATATCTAAAACCCTGCTGTGTTATCAACAGTGATTTGGTTGCAAATCCGAAACAAAGTGCCTGCAGGCTACTGTGAAGAAGATTAGCTCCATCCCAAGCCGAGCCAGTACGAAAGTTCATCTTTAGTTCTAATACAGTTGGTAGCTATAAAACACTGCTGACAGTTGCCTTTGATGAATGCTACCAAAATCTTCTCCTAGCTCTGCTCACACTGATCCCCCTGCAACCATGAGGCTGCAGTTTTATCCCCAGCAGCTGCAAGGGCAGGGAGACAAAAGACATATCTTTACTGATGAGTGGCTGGACAGGGACATGCCTCTCAGTTCCAATGTTTTACTTTCAAGATATTTTGGTTACTTTACGATCCTGTTTACCCAAACTCAGCTAATCAAAATTCTTAATTAAATACGGATTAGTTTTACCCCTCAGGACTTGACAGTACTATTTCCTGGATCCAGAAAACCACAAGTCAATATCCTCTGGACAGCTTCCCAGCACAGCGCTTGGAGAGAGCCACACTGCAGCTTGCCGAAAGCCAGTTATGCTCCAAGTTCCTACACATCCCACACTCATACAAGGGATGACAGAGCTGGCTTTACAACTTTAGTTTCTTGTCAAGCATTTAATTCAGCAAACTCCCAGTCTCCTCTTTAGGTTACCTGAAGGTGTAAGTTGTCCCAAACTGCTCTTCCAGATTTTGCACATTTGAATGTGTTTGAGCTCCGAAAGACTCTGTCTGAATGCTTTCTTGCCTTCCTTTATATCTCACCTGAAAACACAGCAGCAGGTGTGGTGTGGACAATTAAGATATCTTTCACAACATGCCTTTATAAAGCACAGATTGTGACTGGGAAGGTCCTTGTTTTCCATTTGTTTCAATATACTGCTCATAAGAGGATACAGCAGAAGCTTCTACTGGGCGAATACATTTGCAGCGGCATCCAGTCAGTTACAGTACCTCTGTTCCATGAGATGCCATCAGCATTGTTGTGATGCATGTGGATAGCCAAGATTGTTTCGGAAATTTTATACCAATAAGAGTGTCTTTCTAGATGTATCTAGATGCATGTGTTGCATTAAGAGTATAGAAATGGGGCAGAAAATAAACCTCCTTTCATTCCAGCTGGTCCTCAGAGATCAGACGGACTGGGAATGTCTGGACTTAATTTCTGATTTCAAACGAATTTGACACTATAAGTGATAACGTTCAATCACTATTGTGGATTAATGAATAGCGCGGTTTATTGAAGCAACAGAAACAGAGATTCATTGATAAACGCACTAACTGCATTAGCACTAAAATTCAAAAGCTAGGCAACAATTAATTGAGCTCATATGGAAAAACAAAATAAACCAACTTGCAATTAATTAAGGTTAGTTTCACCTGAGTATCATCTGACATAGTTGGAGGCACAAATCTTACCAAAGAGGCATCCCCGATCTGGGCAGGAGAGAGGAGTAAGCCCATTGTGCCAAATGTGGGGTTGTATTCTCATCCTTGTTCATGAAGAAGTTAAAATGCCCAATTTATACTTTAAGAGAAGTGGGGGTGAGACTGTAGTAAAATTATTGACTGCCATCACAGACAGTATAGGGGGGAGCTGCTTTCTCACTGTGGTGCATTTAGATGTGTAAATGAGAGATAAAGAGAGTCCTGACTAGGACTGGCCAGGCACTGCACCCGTCGGACCCAAGGACAGAGCAGAGCCATGGCACATGAACATCACTCCCTCTTCCACCCTCCTGATTCAGGCCATCTGGCTTTCATCACCTGTATCAGGATCTTGCAGTTCATTACTCCCTTCATCACATCTTTCAAGGCCTCAGGCCTCATTCCCACAGTGTGTATCATATAAATCCTGTATTTTATGAAGTTATGAATCTTAATTTAAGTTCTACCAGTATCTACTTTCGCCACAATGTGATGTGCCAGGGTGCAATTATGGGCACTTCCCCTGGGACTTGTCACTCTTGTATAGACTAAGTAAGTGTACTGCAGATGAGCACTAGAAAAGGTTTTAATTAGATTTAAAATTAGCAAAATATTAAATTAGTAACTATCTGAATTTCAGAAGATTGTCCTGATAAAACAGCCTGCTGTTCATGATATTGTAAGCTGATTACTTATAAGACAGTTTTATTCTTATTATCAGACGTATTATCCACATTAACTTCTGTGTAGCCAATTGCTGGTTCTTACCTTGAAAAATTACAGTGAAGTGAATACTATACGTAAATGACCTGTGAAAATATCTGCTCAGTTTTCTTGTTTCTCATTGGGGTCTTTTTGATCTTGTCTCCTTCACAAGAAGAGCTCCACTTATTTTAGGCATAAGTTAGAGTTTTGTCAGGAAAGATGATAACTGAAGTTTTTAGAAATTTTGCCAAATAACACACACTGAGAAATTCTGCCCTCAAACGTTTTGAAAACAAAGGTTTGAAGCCTGTGGAAGAAATCTGCAAAATGAATTGAAGCTGTTATACATGTGCTACACAGGTTGCAAAAATTATTTTACATTTTAGAATATTTTATATGCTTAAAATGTTCACATTTTGTGCCCTTTCACACGTGCAGATGCCTCAGTTTTCATTAACCCAAGATGTTAAGCTTCAAAGGATGCATAAAGTCTCCTCCAAAGTGACTTTTCTCTATTGAAAATGTCACTTTGAAGGACAGTAGTTTGATGTCTTCAAAATTCTAACATATTTTATACGTCCCTTTCAGAAACTTCAGCTCTGTGATTCCCCATGATGCAATACAGTCTTTAGTCTTGCAGGATGATGAAGCTTCAGACCTTGAAACTGGTATACTGGAAACAAGTTACTTGCCCAGAAATGAATGTTAATCATCTTGCTATCAAGCTGATTGAAAGAATAGTTCACTGTAGAGAGAAATCATTTATCAGCAAGGACAAACAGAACGCCGTTTTCAAATGGCATTGTAAACCATGAACTGCCAGGGTGAAACTGCTGAACGTGCAATAATCAGAGATCTTCAGAAAGAGGTGTGTTGTAAGAGAGTGGGTTTCCAGAGCACTCAGAACACGCAATTGGATGGAAGTAGACTAAAATAAATGTGTACTTCAGAGTAATGACAGACTTTGCTGAATATCTTATTCCAATAAAGAAGCTGCTGTTAAGCATGGAGACTTACCAAATATTGCAGTGCTTATTAAACTTGCCAGCCCACACAAGCCTTCTTGTCTCATACAGTCATCTCATGTTTTAAATACCCCTTGGACTGCCTACTCGTATGTTCTCTTGTTTAATGTTTGATTACCAGATGTATTAAAAAGAAGAACAGTGCTTTTATTGCCTGTTGGGAAGGATGACTGTCATCAACTTCAGATTTAAAACTCTTCCATCAGATATTCAAATTACAGACTTCTTGTGTCCATCACTGTGGAGATAGAGCCTGTGTTAAAAAAGAGTTAATGTAATAAGATTTCCTGTGAGACAGCCAACTCTCTGTCTGTAATTACAAATCTGTTAAATTAAATGGAGGAAATGGTAAGTTTTAAACAACAGCAAAATTTTTGCCCCAGAAAGGAGCCATCAGTTAGGGGCAGTCATCTTCATACTAGAGGAGCTTACTCAGCCAGAGACCTCATCTATCATGGATTTGTCTTCACACCCTTTTGATACAATTATAAAAGACAAAACCAAACCAAACAAATAAAAATGTAAACAAATAAATGAAAAACAAACCAAAGTCAACCCAACAGAACTAGAACCATTTGGACAATGAATCATGTCATTTTCATATGTATCATATATGGAATTACAGTACTGTCTGCTCTGATCCTGGTGGTGGCTCTAAGCCGGAAGATTTCTGGGCCTGTCTCATGTTCCTCACTAGTGTCAGCACAGCATCTCATAGGCCTGCAGGGATGTCAGAGGCCTTGATTAAAGCACTTAAAGGGGCTAAGAAGTAGCCTGCAATCCTTTTCCCCCATGGGAGAAGTGTTGTGCTGAAGAGCTGTGCTGAACTAATTATCACTTGAAGCTGAGTAGTCCAGTAAACCCTGAAATAGAGTTATATGGTTAGAGCAGTCCTTCCACACAGTTAAGAATGAAAACCATCAGTGTGTTCAGACAAAGAAATAGGGCAAGAAATGGCTGGGAAGCAGTGGTTGAAGGTGTGCGTTTGGAGAACAGGCAAAAAGGAGACGGGTGAGAAGTGGGCAAGCAACTTGTATTCATGTGGTTAGTTTCTTCAGGCTCTTCATCAAGTGCCCTATAACCACTGAGCCTGTGTGCTGCATTTCATTCTTCCCCTCTACTCTCATCAGGATTCAAAGGTTTTGATCAGAACTATCCACTGACTCCTTTTTATCCTGCAGGTGAAACCTGTGATATCCTCATGGGAACAAAAAGCCAAAACCAGAAAAAGATGTACCAACAGCAGCAGGCTTATCTCCCACTGGCTCCCTAGCGTCGCCAACCCTCCCATGTCCTTTTCCATGCTCCCTTCATATCACTTGGTAAAGCTGGCTCTTAGCAGAATTAGACCACCTAATCTGCGCAGATGGTGAGGTACAGATGGGGTGGTACAGCAAGCCCCAAGACTGATACACTCTCCAGCACATATGGCTGTTCTCTTTGCAGCATGGTTCCCCTCTGCTTAACTGAAAGCCATACTCCCCATTCTGCTTCCCACCCTGCCCCTTTATTTGCCCTGGTCTGTTGCCTTTATTTTAGCCCCTGTGATTCTCTTCTCACCTCCCACTGCAGTGCAATATTTTTGCATGATCTTTGGCGTGTTCCCAGCCACTTAAACTACTCCCTGTACTTATCTCATGCATTTTCCACCTTCTCTTACCATCTTTCATCACACAATTTTTAATTGGTGACTATCATTAGTTCCAGGCCACATATGCATGCAAGATCCATGCGTTCAGTTTTCACTAGTTATCTGCTAAAGCCTGATCTGGATATCTCCAGTCTTCGCCACCTAATCTATGTGAGGCTGCAAAAACCTTGGGTCAGACTTCAGTCTTTCACTGGTTCTTTAATGGTCTGCAGGCAATCTGTCATAAGCTAGCTGTTTATTAGCTACGCTGTCAAGCTTGTTATTGCTTTCATTGCACAGTAATAATAAAGAGCCTCCAGGATTTTGGTGCCTGTATGGCACTGTATTAGCCTTATAGTAAGCTAGTGGGAGACTCCCAGAAAGCAGATCAGTTTCCTTCTCCTCATTCAAACTTACATGTCGCTGTGGCCTCACTGAATTTAATTTGGGCTTCATTTGCTTCAGGTGCAATTTTCTGATGTTACTTATTCTAAAATAAGTAGTTTTATTTCTGAGTTGCAGCAACTGAAGCATATCATGAATATGCATTGGTAACACAAAAATTACCTCTTCTGTTCTTCATTATCTATCTACCTATCTATCTATCTATGTTGCAGTAAATAACATATAGGCATCTTCACTATTTCAGTTCCTAAAACCATTTCTAATCTTTTGTCTTTCTGATCATCTATCTATATCCTTATTTTGGGCTAGGCACTACTTAATATCAGCCAAAAGAACTGAAGTATAACAATATCCCATGAAATTAGTAAGATTTTTAGAAAAATGAATGGGATTCAATAGCACTTGAGAGCTTCCATCATAAACTATGGCCTGCTTGTCAAAACTGGTGACCAGTCATTGCACAAACATAGGAAAAAGGCCAGTATCTGCCCTCTCAAAATGAAACCTAAGGATGGGATTAATCTTCTCTAACTTTAGTTGTCTAAATGCTAAATTTTAGACTAACCTAGTAAGAGAGGTTTATTCAGTTCTAAAAGAGATGTCTAAGTAGACATTAATCAACTGTGAGGTACCACATGAGTCACTCTTTTTCCCATGGATAATAGATGACTAGATGACTAGCCTGAACGAGGCACTCAAGACCAAGATGGTTAAAGATAGACAGATGAACAGTATCTCAAGAGCCTGGGCATCTGGAATACTTATCCTTCACTGGTTATTATTTTCATAATGTTCCAACTGTGGAATTTAGTGTTTCTCATAATTCAGTATCAAGAGAGTACTCATGAAAGCTCTCTGATAATCAGCTTTCTCCTGCTGGTTGAGTAACAGAGCAATACAAATTGGAGGAGCTCCTGATAAACAATGCTTCTAGTTACTTAGTTCACCAAGCTCCTGAACAGTGTCATATTAATAAACAAGATTTTATTTTAAAACCATAATTTACTTGTTTGTTCTCTAACTCTAAGCATTAGCACATTTTATAGCTATAGTACTCCACAATGTAAGGGCATCCGTGCACTACAGAATGGTGGCCCTTGACTTTAGTTGTTTCACGCACATACATATTCACAGTGACTTCTGTAGCCATCCTGCCATCCACTCAGGAAATGACATTTGACCAGCTTTAGATTCCCTAACAACCAGTTCAGGTTTTCTGACATTGACAGGGTTTGCTATTTCATTTGTTACAGAGTTTGTTTGTCAGCAAAGAAACAGAATGTTACTGTACAGTACATTCACCTAAATAACATTTAGTTCCAGCTGGTTTAGTCCATTTTTTGAATGTTCTGTAAAAGAAGGTTAAGCAAGAGGAGCAGAATTTTAACCTGAGGGCGTTATAAAATGTTATATAAAAGATAGATATGGACTTGTCAGAGTGAATTAAGTAGCTGCATTGAAGTTAGAAGGCTCAGCTGAGTTGATAGCCAACCCACACAGTAATGAGTCATTTTTGCCCCATCACCAATGTAAGCACGTACATAAGGCCCGTGGAAAGTGTATCATATGCATCTAGCCAATGGGTACAGCTCTACTTCTGGAGAGAATAAAGTTACTCACTGCACTTAGCTTCTCCTGAGACTCCAATACCCCATGCCCATGATATCATATTGACATTTCACAAGCAGGGAGAAGTTACTTTTGTTCTGCTTGGCCAGCTCACTTATGCATAAATGCAACAGCCAGAGAAAGTAAAAAGAATATGTAGGGTTGTGGCTTCCAACTGAAATGCCTCTGCTTAACACCACTACCAATTCAAGTGAGTTATTATTTAATATTTAAAGTAGAAAAGTGAAACGGTATTTAATGAGCATGCAGAGCGCAGCAGAACCTCAGGGATCTGGACATAAGCAAACACAATATGTGGTTGCCAAAGTGCTTATCAACACAAAAGACAAGCCAGTGTCTTAGTCAACAAGGAAGGCTTTATTCAATTGCCCACACAGAGACATCTAATGTCATTTAGGATGTGACAGGGCACCTGTGCAGCCATGAAGGCTGGCACAGCACCTGAAAAAAGCAGCAGGTAGTCAGAAGAATTTATAGCATCTCAAATTCTACTAGTTGTTGATGTTTAGGAAGGTAAACTGATTTCTAACAGTAAGTGGAGCCTCCTCCTATAAACCAATATATCAGTTTGCAGTGATTTGTCTTCAGGCAGCTGGAAACAGAAACCAAACCCCAAATGACATGCCATGTATGCCTCTATTAGGCCTGATCCTTCTGCCCCCAGGTATGAGACTTGTCAAGCACAGTCTTGACACATTTGCACAGAATTGGCATATAGGACCCATGTACTGCTGACAAAGCAGCTGGAAGTCAAAGGTAATTCCAGGTTTCCCTAGAAACCTGCTTGGAAATAACTGAACAATTTTATTTGCCTACATTCTCATTATAATCAATGAATGAACTAATAATAATAATCACTGAATAAACAGTACAGGGAATGTAGGCTACAGAAGAATTTAGTGATGCCTGCAGTAGGGTGAGCTTCTCTGCTTTTTGAGCTTCTTGGATTGCTGTGAAAGCTCGGACTCATAACGTGTCTGTAGACACATACATTTAGATCTCTGCCTCTGGGCCTGTGTCCTACTTAATTTCTGCGTTTCACTTCCCCACGTATAAATGAAGATAATAATATTTGCCCTTTATCAGTGGCACTGTGGGAAACACTCGTGAGACCTCACTTGGAGTATTGTTGCAGTTCTGGTGTCCCCAACATAAAAAGGACATGGAACTGTTGGAACAAGTCCAGAGGAGGGCCACGAGGATGAAGCACCTCCCATATGAAGACAGGCTGAGAAAGTTGGGGCTGTTCAGCCTGGAGAAGAGAAGGCTGCGTGGAGAC
>WYDI02028359.1:0-26703 GCA_009867235.2 Psittacus erithacus
GTGTCCTGTCTCTGCTTCCTTCCAGCTTCCCCTCCTCCCTGGCAGAGCATGAGGCTCAGAAAGTCCTTGGTCAGAGTGAACATTATGAGCAGCAACTAAAAACATCGGTGTTATCAGCGCTGTTCCCAGGCCAAAAGTCAAAAACACAGGACTGCACCAGCTACTAAGAAGGAGAAAAATGACTGCTACTGCTGAACCCAGAACAACAGCGCAAATCATTTCTAGAAGAACCTCATACAATCCTGGGCCAAGAAACATGGCATTGATTTGGTCCATCACGAAACCTATCACCCACAAGCCTCTGGAAAGATTGAACACTACAATGGACTGTTAAACACTATGCTGAGAGCATAGAACACTGGGGAATGGAAGCAGTGGGATGCAAGTGTAGCAGAAGTCACTTGCATGGTCAGCACCAGATGATCTACTAACTGTCCTCATTCTTAATGATAATGAATTGACCGTGCACAGTTCAGATGGGAGCACATGCAAGGACTACAGGTCAGCATACAAGGAAACAGTGCAGCATTTGAAGCAAGATGGAATTTTTTATTGTACTACCACTGTGATAGTCACTTGACGTTGTTTCTAGTGCAGGCAAGAAATTTCAGGAATAAGGTGTTATACAAATTTCCACGGTGCTGGCAGAATGCTGTAGAGTGGAGAGTTGGTATTGTGGAAGGGTGTAAGTTTCAGTAAGTGCTATTTAGCAAAGTCTTGCTCTTTGCCAGAATGTATGTGGCCCAAGTCACTCCTGGCCCTATTTTGGAGACAGACATGAAGAGAGTGGGTACCCAGTGGTGCCAGGATGATGGTCCTTACTTAACTTACTTATTCACATCTGAAGAGTCTATACAGGAAAAACAAAGATGTAGCAAATCTCTGGATCACTCCGATACTGCTTTCTTAAAGGTGTTTTGCCTTGTTTTTTTATTGTGACTCACCATGACTGTGTTAAGAGCTGGTGAAGAGGCCACTTTCATGGCCATTCCACTGGATATACAAAACAGAGCTGTTAATGGAAGACTAGTGAAGTAGACCTTTTATATTTGTAATAGAAGTGCTAAGTTACAAAGTTCAGTTGGCTAAAACACAGTTTTTGTTATTAACACAGTTGTACAAGAAGTCCAACCCTAAATTTGAATGAATATAGTTCATACGTTCGATTCTGAGGATAGTTATACTCAAAAGATATGTATCAATGCTGGCGCTGTCTATTGACAAAAAGCTTGCATAGATACTTTGCTGTAAAAGCATTCCCTCACTTTAAATATTTAATGATAATAACTCTACCAACCACAGCTGAACTTTTTTTGCCTAGGTGCATGTACATTCCTTAAAAATTGATGTAATGAGGATTTCTAAATAGTGCTTGTTTACCTACATATATATATGTGTGTACATATATATATATATATTGGTTGTGGCATCCTTGCTGACCATGAGGTCACTAGTTCCCTTGCAGTGCCATCCTGTTTGTTATGAATCCAACAAATAATTAAAGAAAATTCATTTTCAAATGCAGTGTGTTGGGAGGATACAGGCTTATTTGTGTCCTCTGCTGACTCCAGCTGAAACAACTGTAAATCTGACCCCTACTCCCCACAGAACATGATGCCCTTGCAGCTGAGCTCTGGAAAGGTGGTATGCTTGGTATAAGCCACCACAGTCCAGTGTATTAACAAGAGGCAACATCACTTTCAATTTACATTAATATGCAAGGCTGTGAACTGCAATGGCTGAAGGGCTGTGATTTGCAACCTCTGTCAGGTAGAGATACGCTCCCTGAAGAAGTTGCTGTTCCCATCCAAGGGGACAGCGGCCTCTTCAGCTTTCCTTCCACAGCTAAGTCTACCAGGGATTGTGAATCAGAGCCTTGAACTGTTTTAAGGTCTCCTTCAGTAGAGCAATATGAAGATATTCTTAATTTGTTCTTGTATTTAAGCTGTTAAAAATCAGTACAACACTTTCCCTTTGCCTCTTACTTTGCCACTAATGTTTTTTGCACTCCAGTTTGGCAAGTATTATATAAAGCAGCATGTGATTTGGTAATAGGAATATTTGGTTCACTGAAGTCCTCCTTAATCATGAGGCAAAGTGCATTTGAGCTACCAAATGAATATTCATCAATCTTCCTGCACGTAGCCAAGTGGTAATTAATTCTTTTTCTTCTGGTGACCACATGCTCCTGATACAATAAAGAGACTCAGAGAAAAAAATGAGGGAGCAAGCAGGAATGGCATTGCGATCCTGCTGCTTTGCAGATGAAGGGGAGAATACTTCTCCTGCTAGCATTTTGAGTTTATGTCTTCCTAAAAAATGGGGGAGGGAAACACCCCACATTTCTTATCCCTGTGTTTTCAGCAAAGAAATATATTCTGTTATCCCCTGGACCTGCCAGTAAGGAATGATAGTGACAGTCCACTTGCCTTAGGCTTTGCTCTTTGTGCTTTAAACATTGAATTGTCTTCCCTAGCGACCTTTTTTACTGGAGAATATAAACTAGAAGCAATGCTTTCTTTTTCTAGCTGTTTGTTAGCTGTTCAACAAATATTCTGCATTGATCATGAGTTTGGGCTTTTAGATGCAGAATTTGTTACCGAGTTAACTGTGGGGTTTGTCTGTACAGCCTCTTTGCTGTCACATCAGGCTGAAGTCAATGTTAAAAAATGGATGTTTCTGTTGAAGCAAAAATTCAAAGGTGTTAGAAATGAGGAGTTATGTGAGCTAAGTAGACTTTTCAGTGCAGCTATATGTTTGTTCATAGTAAATGGCTGTACACATGTATATATATTCACATGCATGCACAGCAAACAGTCTTCCAGCCTGTTTGGATAACAGCAGCTGAAGCTGGTTTGTTTAACACTGCTCAAATGGCAATGCAGTTGGAATTCTTGCCTTCCCTCTGACACTCGTAACACGTGGGAAGCCTTTTCTTTCCAGCTTTTGTTGTTGGCCATTTCCTGGACAAGAACTTCAGTTCTGCCTTTTAATTGCTTTATCATTCAGTAGTCTTTGGGCATGCAAGATGCTGAGGCATTGACAATAATGCTACAAATGTATTAATCTGGCTTTTCCACTCAGCACATGGAGCTTTATTTTTCTTATGGCACACACCCTCATAAAACTGTTGTGGGTTTGGTTTTTGTTTTCTAATTTATAAACAGAGTAAGTTACTTCGATCTGTTGTATATGTATTTTTTGCCCTCTGGAGATGGATTTCTGAATTTGACAGTAGACTCTGTTCCTTTCCTTTTAAGCTTTTGAAATGTATAAGTAAAAAGTACTATGTCTACTTCACTATTTTCTTCAAGGAGCATTATTAAGACATGCTTATGCAGTTACTATAAAAATCATATATTCTTTCTCCAAAAATACAGCTCCATGAGACAGGAAGTGTCCAAGCCCTAAGGCTTTGACAGCAGCAAATGTGAATTTCTTTCCCTTACCATGTTCCATTCCTATTTCTGCTGCCTGTGTCCCATCTGATCCTGTTGTCACCCCCCAGTCTGTAATCCATCCTGGAAATGCTCCTAATTTCTGTAATAACCTCTATATTATTGAGTATTCAATTTCAGTTTGTCAGTAAATACATTATTGGGTGGAGGCTTGGACTGAGAGCAGCCCAGAGGAGAGAGGCTTGGGGGTGTTGGTTGATGAAAATCTCAAAATGAGCCAGCTTCAGTGTGCACTCACAGCCAGGAAACCAATCATGTACTGGGCTGCATCAAAAGGAGCGTGACCAGTGGGTTGAAGGAGGTGATCCTGCCCCTCTGCTCTGCTCTTGTGAGACCTCACCTGCAGTACTGCATCCACCTCTAGGGCCCACAACACAAGAGAGATGTGGACCTGTTGGAGCAAGTCCAGAGGAGGCCATGAAGATGATCAGAGGGCTGGAGCACCTCTTCTATGAAGACAGGCTGAGATAGTTGGGCTTGTTTAGCCTGGGAGACCTTAAAGCAGCCTTCCAGTACCTAAACTGACCTAGAAGAAATCTGGAGAGGGGCTTTTTAGCAGGACGTGTAGGGACAAGACAAGAGGGAATGGCTTTAAACTGAAAGAGGGGAGATTAAGGTAAGATCTTAGGCAGAAGCTCTTCCCTGTGAGGGTGCTGAGGCGCTGGCACAGGGTGCCCAGAGAAGCTGTGACTGCCCCATCCCTGGCAGTGTTCAAGGCCAGGTTGGACGGGGCTTGGAGCAACCTGCTCTAGTGGAAGGTGTCCCTGTCCATGGCATCAGGGAGTTGTAACTGGATGAGCTTTAAGGTCCCTTCCAAAACAAACCAGTCTGGGATTCTATTCTGATATTTCATTACCCTAAGCTTAGGCTGGAGTAGTGTCTGGAGAGGGAAGGTGCATTAGCCTCAGCAAATGCAAATGGTGTTGCTTCACAGAATCCAGAATTATTTTGAATCTCTTTTTTGTATACCAGAGACTTAACTTCTGCTTCAAACTTCTTACTGGGTGCATCCACTCTTGCTACAGGAGGGATTTAAATTGGAATAGCATTCATTTGCCACTCTCTCTTACTGAGATCAGTGATCATAATGCAAAGTCTGAATGTAGCCTTGATGACAAAGAGAAATACAAGCTTCCTGTAGAAGTTTCCATCTTCTCAGTCACTCTGTATTTGCTTTTATGTTCAGGGAACTATTGTGTTCTGCTCTGGCGAGGCTTATATGATGAGGCTTATAACAGTGTTACTAGAAATGTGGGGGTGGATAATGCCTGCTCTTTATTAGTTCTTGCCACTTTGTGGCTTTGAAAGGCTTGTTATCTGTTATCGCAAAAAGGAAATGGCTACTGCTACGCTTGGCGCTGCAGAAATGCAGAATGCAGCCCTTTTCCTGCATGCCTATTGAAAACTATTATTGTTAAGCTGAGAGGAATATAAATTTAGACACTATTTGAACCAAAGATTAATATGAGAAAAAAAAATAGCATAAATGATTTATTTTAATATGGTGTAAAAGCCACTAGAGTTGGTTATGAAGTCATATTTATTTGTTTAAAATCCCATCCAAACAAGCAACAGATCCTATCAGAAATCTTGCCTAAATACTAAAGACAGACTAGATCTCCGTAAAATGCATCTGTGGAAATGAGGTTGGCATGGTTGTAAGAGTAAAACTGGTTTTTGTGACAGCAGAGCCTGTGTCCTTGATTTCAGCTGGAAAATGACACTCAAACTGTCTAGGAAATACCCACCTTCATCTTAGCTGATGGCCTGTCTTGAAGGTCATCCTGAGTGACATGACTATATCTGGGCCTAAACAGCTAAGTGATCCTGAAATGCTGGACTGGGTTCAGAGCTGGAGCAATGGGACATATACCCACTCAAGTAAAGAGAAGAAAAAGAAAACTTCTGTTACCCACAGACGGAGCTGAGGTTACATTAAGTGTTTTCTTGTGCAGGTCATCCAGAAGAGGAAGGATTTCAAGATCTATGTCTCCGGGGAAGCCAGCATGAGCCTGAGTGAAACTCGTGTATGGCAGTAAGCTTCATGGTGTTTGAGTCCATATAGCCAGTGACAAGATCCCAAGAAGTTCAGCAGTAGTATGTTCTACTCTCTTGTGCTTTTTGTTTCACCTTTGAGGGGGCAGTTGCACTGTTATCTCTTGGTTTTCATTTGTTCTGCGGACATGAAAGACTCCCAGCAGAGTCCTTTAATGATTTCCTAAACTTAAACCACAACTTTTACCTGAGTCAGATTCTCAGTTATTAATGGTTGCATTTTAAGCTGCTGCTGCTATGTTATTTCACTGTCATACTTTTTTTAAAGCTCACTGTGTCCTGAAGAAGAGGATGATGGAATAAAAATCCTGTATAATTATATTTAGTGCCAGTAAGGCGGAAGAAAAAAGTAGCTAATGGATGCTTAAATCAGGTAGGCATTTATATTAAGGAAATTGAAACTGAAGGATGTTGTCATCATTTTAAATTTTCCTAGGGTAAACTTTGAGTGGTGATAATCTGTTATATTAGTTTGAGGGTTTAATCACTTGACAATGTTAGTTTGATGATTCATTATTACACTGTGAAGTCACATATTTAATTAGCTTAGACAACAGAATATTGATTTCTCAAGGTTTGTTTGCTTTTGTGTTATTTGATTGATGTTATTAATTATTTTGATTTAAAAAAAATGGTGCATCTTTTCAGTGTTGGTGCCTGGACCTATTTTCTTTACAGTTACAGAATATGTACATCTTGAGGTACAAAATTTGTAAGCTGTTTCTGTTCTCTTCAAATTTAGTTCTAAACTGCTTCACAGCATGATTAATAAAAATAATGGTCATTATGGAGAAAAACCTGATGTTTTAATTCAGTACAGAACTCTTTGGGTTTGATGTTTGGTGGTTTTATTTTTATTCTAGATATAAGAGAGTAAAAATTACAGCCCATTTGTCATTTATAGAAGCCAATGTATAAGATGTATAATGATGAAGCGGTGTTCTACAAAAGCAAACCCGGCAAACTAGGTCTTAAAACTGAGGTAAAGCAGGAGGGTAAAAGGGTGCGTTTTGTCATCACTGAGTTGTAGATCAGTGCATCCAAAATGCAGTCCTGCCATATGGTCAGGGCAAAACCAAGCATCTGCCTAGCACAGATTACAAGCAGGAGGATTAGAAATCCAGAGTGTCTGGTGCACAGCTGTGTCATGTCTGTTCCTGGTGTGCTTATGTCCAGCGTGGTGAAAGGAGCAGTTCTAGACCACCTAGAGGATACAACCCCTTCTTCAAAGAAGGGCCAGGCTTTAATTTACAGAGCTCTCATTTATACCCTCTCATTTACAGAGCTGAAAGCTGGAGTTGGAGCTCTCAGGATTTGGTTCTAGGAAAACGTGGTAGGTCCTCTGAAATGTGGTTTTGGAACCTCTTGCAAATACTGAATGTTGTGTTATAGATCAGTTGCTGCCAGCATCTTAATCCGGCTTGGTTATCTTCTGTATATGTTTTGCCTCATGACTATACTGTTTCTCATTTGTAATAGATGATCTAGGTGAAACTGAACTTTACTTTCTTTCTTGCTATCTAAATATTATTTGCATACCACTAAGACAAATTCTGGAATTTGCCTTATTGGATATTTTTTTTCATTATCATGGGTATGTACAGGTGAGGGTGATAGTCTAATGCAGCCTTAGGGCATGTTTTTCAGAGTATGTATTTCTCTCATGTTGCCTTTTTTGTTTTAGTTAAAGTAGGATGAAAACATTAAGATTTCAATAGCTAAAACCTATCATGGAGTTTATCTTTTGATTTAGTATAAACACATACAACATACAAAAGCTGAAAGCTTCTTTTTTTTTTTTTCCATGAGGACATAGGTTGCAAAAGGTAGGAAATACATTGGACACATATTCTATTCTCTGATATTGTGATCTATGTTTTTTGTACCCCTGATTTATCCTTGCCTTGCAGTCTTGTAATGAAAACTTGCTAACTGTTGTATTGAATCTGATGGATTTACTAACACTGAGACATCTGAGGAGATCTCACTTGCCTTAACTCAAATGAGCACCTATTCAGATTTATTCAGCAAGCAGAACTTTGCTACTTGTTGTTTTTATTTATTTATTTTATTTTCTGTATGGTTTTTTCCCCCTGTAAGCCCCATTTGAAGTTACACGGAAGGTGTTCTAGGGGGTTTCATTGCACCCTCAGTATTTTCCTATGTTGCTCAGCTAAGATGCCTGTCAAGAATGCACACAGAGCTCGCTTAAAGCCTCCCTCGGCATTTCTCAAATAAAAAAGCTGTTCACTGCTTTATTTCTGAAAAGAAACCTCAGGGATACATTCAGTCTTGTTTGCTTGTGAGTATGTATTCACCAGCTCTACCAGTTACAGGCTGAGTAACTGGGGTTATGCTCCACTGACAGACCTGTTGCTGAATGGACTTCAAAGAACACGTTGCTTGCTCTGCAGCAGAAGTGATTGCTTTGGGACTGGCATGAGAGAAACTGGAAGGAGAAGAGGGAAAAAACCTTAATAACCTTGCTTTGCTTTCTGAATTGTGCACGCTTTATGCGTGGCTGAAATTTGTGCTCTCAAGTTGGCGCCTATTACAGATGTGGTGGTGTCTTAAGGAAGTTTGGAAGCAACTCTAGAAACTCATGGCTTTGCCACACAGAGTCTGTACATTTTCAGTAAATGTGTCTGGGACATTGAACTACTTCCTGCTAATAGCTGGGATTTTGATTGCTTTAATGAGTTGCAGAGGCTGTGAACTGGCAGCTCCATTCCCCTTACACTCACCACTATGCTCTATGCATCTCAAAAGCTGTTAAAAGAGCAACTGAACTCATGCTTCTTGTCTGCACTCTGAAAAGGAAACCTCTTCAAAGTCTTTTAAGTGTCCAAAAATTACTGGGTCATCTAAGAGAGGAGCTGTTAGCTAAGCTGGCCTTAGTTGGTAAAAGCCAATAAAATCTCCTGGTCCTGGGTAGCTGACCTATAACTGAAAACTTGACATCAGAAAGTACATGGGGACCCTTTTAGAAAGCCAATAAAGAGCTGAAAGGTAGGTGAAGAATAGGTATTGTAGTTACAACAACAGAGAAACCAACCAGACATTCAACTTCTTGCAAGTACAGTCCACACTGTGAGAATTTCTTTGCAGTATAGAAGAGTGAAGATAAATGCTTCATTATCATTTTCCCTCCCACCATTTCACCCTCCTCCTCTGCCAAAAGAAGATCTGAGCATACCCAAGAGAACTGATTTAACTCACATGAGTACACAGAGTACAAGCACTGGACAATGCGGAACAACAGAAGTCCTGCAAGGCTTTCTTGCATGTCTTTGTCTCAGGTGGTAGGTGAGAGGCGAAAAAAACCCAAACCCCAAGCAAACAGAACCAAAGCTTTTGGTTTTTATTTACTTATTTAACCTTAGAATCCTTCAAGGCACCCACCCATTTGGAAAGTGGAGGCCGAGCACACCACTCACCACTCATGCTTTTCTTCTTCCTAGAACTGTGCCAAGCTCCATTTGTGCCTGGCACTGGAACATTTCTGAAAAGGCTTTGTTTTTCTAGGGAAAGGAAAATCTATATTCTGAGGTGACAAAAGAAGCTCTACTGCCCCTTAGCACTGGTCTGGAACAAGAGGGTGTTATGGTAAGCATGATTCTCTTTTTTCCCTTCAGAATTTCTCTCTTTTTTCCTGATGACCACATCAAAATTCTCCTGCTCAGAGTACAAATACACTGTAATAGCAACTGAATGATTTTCATCATTGAAAAAGATACGCTAGTAACCTGTTGTTCTGTACATTCATTTTAATGTCCTGAGACAGCTTGCTGGGAGCCAAGCTCTTGTCTGTGCAAGCCAAACAATTTGATGCAGGTGCCCTCTTGAGGAGAAGAAACAATTCCAAAGAAATTCTGCTTTTAGGAATTTATTGACAGTTGTTAATTCACCACAGCCTGAGTCAATAATTGTGTGACTGTGGTCTAAGTCCTGACTTTCAGCTCTTTTAGCTACTGCCCTCTGATCCTCAATAAGCCTGTTGCCTGCAACTTGAGTTTACAGATAGTACCTGTGTGTTCTGGTTTGTGGTATCTGTCGTCTTGTTGGTTGGTTTGTTTCTTTTTTATCTCTGTCTTATCTAAACACAGAGGGTTACCTCGTGTTTTACAAGCTCACTGCTTCAGGGGAAGGTCCTTGCACTTTTGACTGCTCTGTAAGTGCTAAGAGAGGCTTGCAGTACCAAGCTAAGTGATCCTAGCTCTCTCCTTTGTACCATGAGAAGAACTCGTGGATACCTGCATGATTTGTTTTCTTCTCTTTCCTTTTTTAGTGCAGAAGATGACTCAGATCACAGGGTTCCTCACCAGGCCTGGAGGCAGCAGCCCTGTACTGGCGTTCCAAATGGCAGCTTTGGCAATGCTGGTATCAGGTAAGGAGCCCTGACAAGGAAAAGCATGCTGTTGGCATTTCCTAAATCCTGTTTAGGAGTTATTTGTTGTGGCAGAGATGCTGCCTGGGTTATGGGAAGAAAAGAATATCTATTGCAACAAGCTTTCAGCAGGGCATGCTCTGCATGGTGTTTCTCAGCCTTTTGTTTTCTCCATGATGTATTTTTCCCACGGAGATAGAGGCAAAACCTGATCCCAAAAGAGCAGTATTTTGAGCCAGTCGCTATTTTCATATTATCTTTCCATGGAATAATTCAATATTTGATGAAAGCAAAAGCCTTCAAGTTGAAAAGAAAAACCAGACAACCCCCCAAAATATCCCTCTCCCCCAACGCTTTCACTGCCTTTTTTGAAGAAAGGATGCTCTTCACACCTTCCATTTTTATGAAAACAAGAGACTTTATGGACAATATTCTGTTTACATAATGCCTCTGCCACAAGGTCTGCGATAGGAAACAGATTTTTCTTCCTCTCACATGAGAGAAAATGTATTTTTTTATTATGGTACCTGTTATCCTGGGCACTCTGTGCACATCTGGAGCATGAGATAGCCTGGACTTTCACAGCATATGAATGAATGGAGAAGTATGGTGAGGGAGGGGGAGCTGGCCTGGTACAAAGATCAGTTAAGTTACTGTCTGCTCTGTTCCACCACAGAACACAGTATGCTGGAAGTAATTTGTGCATCTACCGCAAATTACCTGAAAGAAGGAGAGCCGTGAATTTGAATTGCCTCATCAGGCATCAGCAGGATCAGTCATCACAAATGGAGGCTCACTGGTATAAAAAACCAAAGAAGCAAAATGAGGCTGGGTTTGGAAAGAACACGGAAGGTTTGCACCACTCCTGAAACTTAAACCTCAAAAGTCACATCCTCTCTGCTTCTGAAAATTCAGAATATCAACCAGACAGTGGCCACTGTCAATGCAGAGCCAAAATAAAGAACACTGTCCTGACTGCTATGGACCGTTTTATTAGGGTGAATGGAACAGGTAAGCTCTGTGTGTCCAGGAGCTTTCTAGCAGAGGGAGTTGTGAGATCACATCCTTGTCTCTGAAGCGAAATTTCTGCATGCTGAAAGCAGTTCATGGAGATGTATCCTCTCCTCCCAGGGTGTGAAACTGAAAATGTTTGCTGCCACGCTGTGACATGTGGAATAAGTTTCATACTCCTCTGTCTTTTCATCTGTGCATGCTAAATGCAAGACTGACATCTGAAGAATGTTGGGGATTTGGTTTAGATTGGCTGCGGATCTCTCTGAGCTAACGAGAATAGTTTCCCATGGGGTTTCTACTCTGAACACCATTACCAAAGCTGAAAGGAACAGGGTGGAAAAAGCAGTGTGGGAAAATGGATGTCAGTTTTGGGTTAGCTGCAGGTCTGTCCCAGTTCACCCAGCATCTGCTCTGGGTCTATAGCCAGAGCTACATTCACAGGTGGGAAAGTTCTTTTCTCTAAAATGGAATCTGTGTATTTTCTGAATAGGAGACCTCTCTGTATGCAAACAGTGCAGCCTTATAGCCTCTTGGATTCACTGCAGTGTACATAGACCTCAGGGAGGACTGGTGCTTAGAGGGAGAGTGACTTGAGATATGGCAGCCACCACTGAGTTGCTTTGTTCT
This sequence comes from Psittacus erithacus, assembly GCA_009867235.2. Taxonomy (NCBI): domain Eukaryota; kingdom Metazoa; phylum Chordata; class Aves; order Psittaciformes; family Psittacidae; genus Psittacus; species Psittacus erithacus. The sequence goes on from WYDI02028359.1 coordinate 11,542, forward strand.
TATTGAGGTGATTTATTTTTCTCTTGCTTCATTACTCAGATTAAAAATACTTTGCAGAAAGACTGAAGGGACAAAACGTGCAGTGCCAGTGCCCCTGTACAATCATTACTCTACAGGTCTTAACTGATCATATGATACGGTGTTTTCCACTTGTGCCAAGTGACTTCAGCTCCAAGCCTCCAGCAGAAGGGAATATATCTTTGGCATAACTAGCTGAGGTTCTCATCTGGTAATTGTATTGGTGGTGAGGTACTAGAGCCTTTTATAGGATGGTTCTGATCAGGGGCAGGCTGAGAAACCAGCTCGTATTCCTTCCAAGCTGTTCCCAGCTTTGTTAAGACATAGGGATTATATCCATCTTTTCCCTTCCTAAAGTTCTCTCCAACATATTTTGATTAAAAATGAAATAAAAATTCAGTTACTTTTCTGCCACTAAGTTTTGGGCAAGAGAAGATGCAGTTCCACAGACTTTTATTGGCATGTTGGTCATTATATCTGGTGTGAGCGTTGTCAATACCACAAAGAGGACAAAGCGTGACCTGAAAAAGAACAAAGCGCTGAGGATGGATTTGGAGCTGGAGAAGATGTGGGTTGTGCTTATGGTATCCTGGATAATTTTGTTTTCCTAAGGTAGGAAGATTATCTCCATACCTTCCTACCTATTTCTTTTCTGGGGACGGAGCTTATGACTGATTCTATAAAATCACAAGTCTCACAGGTGGATTTCTGGCATGGCCTTTATATTTAATGACTCCCCGTTTCCCACTGTAATAATTCCATAGAGGTTAGCAGGCTGAAACTCCCCAGGCAGGAAGATGAAATGATGCCAACTAAGTGGCATTGGTTTTGGTTTTCAGTGATTTTGCAGAAGGTGCAGCTGAGCTGGATTATGGCCAACATCCACAGCAGTCGCCTAACTCAGTGTCCAATTCCTGGTCATGCCAAAACAGAATGCACAGAATGAGCACAGGGCCATTGTTTTATGGACTTCAGTTGCCTCCTGTGTGGCTTTTTGGGAATATGTAGCTGTGTGTTAATGTGACATAAGGCGTCTTGCAAATTAAATACTGAGGCTGAGCTCAGGCAGTTAATTTAGATGTGTGAAAGTCTCTCTTCTTGGCCAGATGACCACTCTGTATAACCTCTGAGATACAGTCTTGCATTAGTCACTTCTTTAACAAGCTTGTGTTTTATTGACTTGCATTGGTACATTTTGCTCCTGAACACCAGGAGAGTTTTTTTCTTTTATATATTTTTTTTTGTTTTAATGTGTCCATCTTTTATTTTTTCCCCTCTCAAGGGCTCGTGCTGTGAAAACCCCGTCTGTGGAGTCTGAGCTGCTTTGCTTAAACAAGATAGCTTTCCTGAGATGCTGTAAGAACAACTTAATTTTATTGTGCATGAAGAACTTCTGGGATTCACATTGTGTTTCATGGCTCACTGCAAGCTTTCAAGGGACTTATTTCTGGATTTTCTGGTACTGGTTCTTTGGGATTATTCACTTTTCGCTGTAGCCCCATCTACCTCCTGGGCAGAGAAGAATTTCTTCCTGCCCTAGAACTGAAATTCTCTCATATCTAGTGTCAGTTCTTACAGTTTTTGCCATCATCGAGGCAATGGATTTCTCAGCGTTGGTGCTCTTTGAAATGAAGAGATGGTTTCTTTCCAGCTGTACTTTCTGGGACTTGCCTCTCATATTGGGAGGTTTTCCCTTCCTACTACAGCTCTCTATGCAAAGAAAGATTTCCTGGGTTCTTCTCTCCTCTGAAATGTCTTCTGACATATTTCTAGTCTATCCTCTGTGCTCTCCAATTTGTTCTGAGAGAACCTGAAGCCCTTATTCAGCTCTGGGCAGTCTGTGCTCAAGTGAGTGATGCACTGGAAGCAGGAATGAAGTCAGTGTCAAACTCTTTGCTTTGCGCACAGAAAGCAAAACCAGGCATGTTTTACCTTAACTGTGGGATTTTTTTAAAGGCTATTTTGTCTATAGTCTTTTAACTGTGTTGTGTCCCTCTCCCCTTTTCCAGGTATTTATGTAAATTTCCCTTTGGTGTAAGGGGTTCTCTCCTAAGACTTAATATTTGGTACCAAATGACAAAGGGAAGATGGTTATATCTATATCTGTTTCTGTGGTTACTAAAGCTTGTCTGATAAGTGCTTTTAACCACTGCCATGTTTTTCAAGCTTGGGCATGTGTGTAATGTTTTTGAATGTCAAAACACACATGTATCTGCTAAATAAATAACTCAAGTGATCATTTATCTCCTCATCACTTCGCCAGGTACCTGATTGTTTAGCAGCTCTGAAGGGCTGCAATTGCTGCTGCTCTGGGAGCCTTTCCATCAAAGGCAGCCTGATTTGAGATTCTTGTTGGAATAAACGTGTATGTCACAGCTGACAGAACCAGCTGCTTAAAGGGCATCCTTGATGCTGAGAAGCAGTAACAAGCAGAATAGAAGTCTTGCTAGCTGGGGGAAGGGAAAGAGAGGCTGGAAGAGCATTGTATGATCCTATGTTTTGGGCTCCACTAAGTCAATTCAGACTGCAGATATTTTTAGAACTGTTCTTCAGCCGGTAGTATGCTGTACAATTTCACATCAACATGATGCTTCTCTTGCAGGTTGGTGTAGCTATGTTTCCACCTCCTGGCAACTATAAGGAATAGCTGAAAGGAGGCTAAAGAGAATCATGTTTTTATTTTGGCGAGGCACTAGAAGATGAAGTAGGAAGAAGCACTTCTCTTGAGCTTGAAGAGTTTTTTAACTCTTCAAAGTTCAGTGTTCTATGCAAGGTATTAAACATAGAAGCTGCTTCCAAATAGTTTGCTTTTGCAGCTACTGTGAAAATCAGTGCTTGAACTGAAAGATCATAAATACAAGGTGCTTGCAGCAGGACTGAAAGTAATAAGATACCAGACAGTCATTTTATATTGAGGGAGGAAGCATGAGTGTATATCCATGGTAATTGGGCACAATAACAGCCCTAGTGAAGCTCCAGTCTCTAAAATACCTATACATTCTGTCTATTAGAGGCAACAATTGTTACAGTGTTACGGGGAACATAGTCAAGACTTTAGGCACTTGATGAAGTAAGTGCCCTTCATTAACTAGAAAATGTTAATTTCCCCAATTAAAAATCAATTTCACGTGTCAGAATGACCTCTCCCTGTCTTTCTTTGACAACAATACAGTCAGAGCAGGGTTTTCTTTCAGGGGCTGATCACAAACCTATAGTGCCATTTCTTGCTCTTTGCCAGGTCAATGTCGTCTGCCTATTTCACAGGAAAGACTGAAAGTCCTTTTGGTAGCCACCTCAGAACTGCCTTGATTGAACAAGGAAAAGATAATTTTGAGTAGAAAATGAAATACGTGCTTCTAGAACCTATGAAGAAATGTATGGACTGCTAGTCCAAAACTTCCAGACCAAAATGTCTTTTTTAGTGAAAACTGATTTTCAAGCTAAGTGTCCAAATATGCGTTCAGGCAGGATCCTTTATGGGCATAATGATTTCACTGTTCCTTATGCCCTTATTAACTGCATCAAAGGTAGTCTGGGGAAGTTTTGTAGCAGATGTATGTATAAGCCTGGTTGAATAGAGGTGCTGGACTCCAAAGTACTGAATTTGGACTTTGAGTGAGGTTGTTTTCTTTGCTGTTCAGTTGTAGGAACTCCCATGTAAGCTGCAGTCAGTGTTCACAACTTGTCTTCTTCTACATGATGTGTTGCAGTGCCCAGAAAAATCATCTTGGAAGCCTATATATGTTGAATCCACATGTTCAAAGGAGCCTCTGATATATCCCTTTTGATGCACTTTTTAAATTCCTTTAGCCAGCTGCTATTTATTATTACAGAAGTCATAAACTAGCTCTGACACTAAACCATGTACAAGCAATGTGCAACCCAGATTTCTGTTGATGGAAACTTTACAAACATCCAAATAACTTTTCCTGCTGTATACAGCTCATGTGCCTCCAAGCAGGGAGCTAAGGAGGAAAAGAGGTGAGGCAGCACTGCCAGCACCATTTTGCTCCCTATCTCCATTTTGAAGATAGCTGCTTAACCCCAGGCATTTGCTCTACTGAAAGGGTCCACTCTAATAAGAGAGTTAGATAGGAAATAGTACAAAATCAGTGATGCACCCTCATTAGCTGGGCATCCCTAGATACCTTGTCACTTTAGTGCAACAGCTCTAAAAGTGTGTGCATAATGCTCTATATCAATATATTGATTTTTATAAATATACATGTCTGTAGCAACATGCACATACATGTGCCAGAGCGCAGATACTTTTAGCAAATTAAGATGTTTTACACGTATTTTAAGTGGGTTGGTGGCTGTGCACCATGGCACAGGCTGTATAAGCTTGAGGGCAGGGAGTGGGAAGAAGACTGTGGTCTGTGGCCTGAATGCATGCAAAGGCCTTGTGGGGAGTGTGAGGCTTCCTGAGTCTGCTTCTGACACTTCCTGCACATTCCATTGCTAGCTGACCTTTTTTGCATCTTATTTCCCCCTCTCTCTTGATTGTTTTGTAGTGTCTTGTCTCAGCTTTTCACACAGGACCTTAGGACACCGGGTAAGGAGCCAAAAGTCCTGTTGTGGAGGCAGGATGCCTGGAGCAGGCATTGCTCTGCCACCTTGTCCTCAGCAGCTTCCCCTCTGCACTGTGTTTTAAGCCACCCTGGGAAGATGAGAAAATGAAGACCTTTTGCTATCAATGCCCACAGTCCCATAACAACACCAATGTTTGTGGGAGCTGACCTAACTTCATGTCACATTTTCCGCCTGTGGACCACTGGCTTACAAAAAGGGCATGCAGTTCAGGCAGCTCAAACCTGAAAAAGGACATGTTCTAGGTCTGGGCTTCCTTGCGCTTCATACTCCCTTGCATCAAGCATAGAATCTGTCAGAGGTGCTGTTAACCATCTGCATTACAGGAAAGAAATGGGGGTGAGAAGTTTGACTGGAAACTACTGTGGAGAGTTTTTCTAAACCACTAATTGACACAGAGCTATAGGTGTGAAACTGGCTCAAAAGAAAGAGAGTTTATGACAGCAAAGAAACCTGTATGATGAGGGAGGAAATGTGCAAAGCAAAAGCATCCCCTTTGGTCTATTACACTGCACTGAAAGATTGTAGACAGTGATGAATGCCACCCTGACATATGTGTCATGAATTCAGTTTGCATTTGAGAGGTGGGATGTGTAGCTTTTCCAACATAAGCATGGGTCCAACATAGGTATGGGTTTCTATTTCAGATACACTCTGTTACACGTGTGATATGACAGACATCTACTTGATGTAAAAATCACACAAATGGAAGTCACTAGAGGCAAACTATTGAGCCTTCTCCTTTGCCATGTGATAAGTGGTATGGATTCCGTATTTGGAATCTTTGATCTAGCTGCTCTATAAAGACAGAAGAGACAATGCTTTCCCTTTCTAAACATAAATAAATAAATCTACTTCTGCATGATGACTCTGAGGACGGTTGGGTATGCAGCTCCTTGAGTCTGGAGGAGCTGCCTCCCAGCTGAGTCTGTTGGGGATTCCTGAGACTTGTTGCAGGATGTTCACAGCTTTCCATGGGAGAAGGAAGCTGTAGCTTTCAGAGAACTTCCCTGGGTGTGAAGGAGCAGTGAACAGCTGAAGGAGAGAGGCCTGGTATTCCTGACTCTACCCATCCTTGGTACTGCCTAAACCATGGCTAGTTATGCTACACATTAAGATTGATGGGTGAGGAGGGACCATCTGGGGTTTTAGTTCTGCTACACACCAGTTCTGCTATTTCAGTTCTTTTTGAAGTGGGAATTATTTGGGATTTTCAGCTTCTTTACATGCAATTCAATGTAATTCCATCCTGTTTGTCTATGGAGTGGGAGGCCAATCTCTTCAGCTGAAAGATGGGGAAGAAACTTTTATCTGGGGAGCTTGAGATACGCAGTGATTCTTACTGAAGTGTTTAGAGAGTTAAGCGTCCACCTATAAGGCACCTCTTTTCTCTTCATCTCTGAATACTTCTTGGATTATTCGTAGCATTGAAGGCAGTAATGGTACTTGTGGGTTGTTGGTTCCCAGGTTCTATCTGGGAAACTGGCAGCAATGCGCAGTGAGTCAACAAGAAGCAGGAGTTACAGAAGTTAAGGTCATGAATATCTCTGTTGTAGATAGATCTGGTTGCTGGAGTATTATGATTGAGTGAGAAGTCCCTGAGGTTAATGATCCACAAGTGGTAAGAGGATTCTGTAGGACCAGGAGAAGAAGCTGCTGAGCATGGCCATGCTGGTGCAGTGATCATGCAATTAAGGGAGAATTAGCTACAGTTGAAAAATAAATCCTTTTTCTTGGTCTTTGGAAACTGCAGTATAATTGCCTCTGGATATTTTAACCTAGAAGTGTCTGGTTTTAAAGGCTTCATTATCAGCAGTGCTTACCCCCCAAATGTTTGCTGACATTGGTGGATGCTGCAGATGGTTTATACCTGGGACAGTCATGCTGTTAGATACATGGACTATTTTTTTTTCCCCATACAACAGAAAATGTTGAGCAAATGTCTGCTCTCTGAAAGGAAATAATGGGCTACTGGGGCTGCTGTTCTTCTCATTCATCCTTTGTTCTTACTCTCCGTTCACAACACTGGGTCACAGTGCTTTCTGAAGAGCCTGGCTGCAAGGCAGCTACAGACATGAGGTGTACAACTTGGCCCATGTAATAACTTCATGGGACTAAGTTATTTTCTATATGGGCTCTTGCTAAGAAGGTAAATATTTCTGAGCAGAGATGCCCACCTGCTTTCTTGAATTACAGCTACTACAGATATACCCCCGCCCCCCGACAAAGCTCTCACCTGCTGTATAGCATTTAGTTATTTGTTTTTTCCTGGGGGAAAAGAAATACTTTGTTTAATGTTAGTGTTAGTATCTAAATATTAGTATCTCAATGAATTCAGCACACAGACACCACAAACCTCTGCCCTGCTGGGAAGGAAGCTTCGGACCTGTTTACATTCAGGTGTATGTTACCAAAACACTGTAATTTTGCATTTGTTTAACATAACTTGTTCATAATTGTTTTGAGAGCACCTTTTATTAGGCTAGTTCTCTCTCTCTTTCAGAAAGCCATTTACCCTCTGCTTCCTAGGTTGTAGGGAAAGCTTTATAGTTTTACATATTTGGAACTGAATGAAACTAGCTCACAAACTGGATGGGTTGAATTTCACAGCTACAAACCATCTGTGGCTTCTGTCGATGCCAGCAAGTATATGACAAATAGGGAGCCTGAGAAGAATATTCATTATGGAGGCACAGCTCCTCCGGATGCTAACAGCGCTAACAATCTACTGCTGTGCTGGTACCAGGGCTTCATGGATGCATTTCCAGGGCCAGGGTATTTTTCAGAGAGTAAAAATGCCAGAAGGCTACAAAGTCAAACCAAAGGTCTCTTAGCACAGCAGCATTTCAGCAGCCAGCCGCAGATGGCTAAGAACAGAGCAAGAACAGAACTTCTCTCTGCTAAAACTTCCCACTTTCTGAGAACAAACAGCTTTGGGAATATCCGCCTGCTGTCCCAGGACATTGAAGGTCTTCTTGTATTTTGTAACTTCATTTCCAGCAGAGGAACTTGAGGAATTGCTTGGGAGAAACTGGGGCAGCAGTTGAGCCAAGTCTGTCCCCCGAGGGGGCCTGCAGGCTGCTCCCAGACCTGGAGCAAAACTCTTCACAAACAGAGAAGAAGCTGCATGTAAATAGCCTGGCCCCTGAGACACACAGGGGATGCAGACCCATGGGCACTGCTGCTGCTCTGTTTCTTCAGGTAACTCTTACAATTGGAAGGCTCAACAGCTTGTGTTAAAAGTTTGTGGAGAAATGGGAGCGCCTCTTAAATTGCCATGTGAACTGCTCCAGATATTTATTGCAAATGCAGCACCAGTGGGTAAACTCAGCTTTGAGAGCTTCCCATGCTCAACAGGACAAGTAAAAGTGGAAGCTGATGTGGGGATGTTGAAAATATGGCAAAACCTGCATCTCTCACTTCAGAAAAGGTGTTGGCTGCCTTCAGGCTTCTGGGTCGGTTGTTGTGTGGTTGGCAAGTATTCAGTGTAAGGGCTCCTGGTCTGCTGAGATGACAGCAAAGGCTGTGTGGGGTGCAAGAACTTGCACCTCCAGAGACCCTGCTTCCTTCTTGAGAGCTGAGTGGTAGAGGAGCACAGTTCTGAGAAGAGAGGCCTTGGCGATGAGGTGCAAACATCGAATGCCTTGTAGTGGGTGCTGCTTCTGCGTGAAGGCTTTGGCCATTACAAGAGTGGGTTCAGATTTTAAATAATGTAGCCTTACTTTGCATAGTAGTTACCTTATCCTTGTACAAGAAGAAGTGGGAGAGTTGACACAGACATGTGGAACTGCTTCCTCTTGCAATCTCTTCCAGCCATTCTTTTCCCAAAGACACCAGGTGTTACAGTGAACAGACTTTAAAGGCAGAGTCATCCCTACCTTTTAAAAATACGCTTCCACTGCAAAGTAGAGTCATATTTTGCTGAGTTTATCATAGGAATGGCTATGTGACACATTGGTTATTCTTTAAAAAGTGGTGATGACTGATGCACTGATTGATACCTGGTTCTTCATGATCTGCTCCTTCAGGTCTTGTTAATACATATTTTCATTTTGTTGGACTTTGCTTGTATTTATCTGATTTTAAAGTGGTGCTTGGTATAACTCAAGGCTTGTAGTTTGCTTTTGATGTGTAATAGCAGACAACTTCAGGTTGTGGTTTGTTCTTCATCTCAGAAAAGCAGTTTGTTTCCCTCATTTTAATTATGTCACATCCTCTTCAGGGGAGTGTGCAACGAGATGGTTTATTTTCACTTGGCTCTTTCAAAGGGGGGTAGAAGCTGTGTCTACGTATTAAGATCTCAGAAGTGTTAATGAAATCAATGAAATGTACAGCTGAAAACAGGGACTATCTGGGATGGACAGTCTTGAACTGAGATAGTTCTTACTTCTTTGCAACTATACCCAGGCCCCTCCTGAGGACTCCAGGGGAGCTCTCTGCAGTTCCCTGGTGTGCAGGAGCCGCCTCGTAAGGAGCCACCAGGACGAGCATCCACGTCGGAGCAGCTGTGTGCGCTAACATCTCTCCGCTCATCCCCAGAACAGCAAGTATCAGAAGACTGGAGCACACTGGCACTGCTGCTGTTCATCTCCCATAGCTGGAGGGCTCCTCGCCAGGCTGACAACCCGGTAACATTCTTCCATCCTCAGTGTTCACTAGGATGAATCCAAGTGTGAGCAGTACCGTTCCCCAGCTGGAAGGCTGAGGCTAATGGAAGAGTGACGCACACATTGCATGGTCTTGTGCCAGCCACTGCCGTAAAGGCTGAGTAAAAATTGTAATTTATTTTAATGTAGTTATTGAGGCATTTTAATTCCATCAAAGGAAATAACATGAGGCAATCTACAAATATTCATTTGCTACTTTTAAATGGATTTGATTCAGCTGTGCTTGGTTTCGTCTTTACTTTGAGACTTCTCGCTTCCAGTCACAAGTATTCAAGGATTGTGAACCTTAAAAATTGCAGTCTAAATGCTGCATTTCATACATGAATATTTAAACAGAGTTATATACTCTGCTCTTTCTGTAAGGCCTAATTTTTAATCATTAATGCCTGTTCTTTTGAGCAAATAAACCCCATATGTATGCGACTTGTATGCATTTAAAAGAAAAAGAAGATAGCTCTTTGGGAAAAGTTCCAACATGACAATGTTCTGTTTATGAATATTTATAGAGCCATCAAATTTGGTGAATATTGAATTTGCTGATAAACACTGTGGGTTTTACTTTTCTTTTGAAAGAGACCAAAAAATTATCTGTAAATTGGGTCAAATTGAGTACAGAATTCTGGTCAAAAAGCATTTATTTTATTCTTTGGTTAAAAAAAAATCAAACCTTCAAACTTTTTGATTGAAAGCAACTTTTGTGTGCATCATTCATCCAAATGACAAAGAAAACCCCAAACCTTTCAACAGTATTGAATAATATAAACCAAAACATCTAATTTGTGGAAAAAAAATTAAGTGGGTAAAACCTAAACTTAGGAGCTTTTGAATGCTAAGAGCTACATTGCCTGTTGCAGATTAATAGCAGAACACTATTAATGTGGTTGCCCTGGCATTGATTCGGGTTGCAGTGAAAGCTTTTAATCCAGATGCGTCAGTGTTTTGTTAGAACTGTGAAGAAAACCATCAGGCTGTTGTTTATTGTGCATACACATTGCATTGTGTTTAAGAAGGTACTATTGCCTCTTGCACTCGGTTCATGAATGTGGCAGCATTTGTTCTTTCTGTACCACAAGTATTCTGGTTTTTCTTCTGTGTATCAGGTGTTCTCGCTTGATGTATTTTACATTTAAAATGGAATGTTTAATGCGGCATCATTGAAGCCTATTACTTTTACAGCAATTGAGAGCAGATCTGTGTGCACAGAACCCTGGCTGCCCTTTCCTCCTCCTGCCAGCACATGCTGAGAAGCATGACTGTATTTAAATAGGGGTGCGAAAAGTACATGATCTAAATAGCCCAGAAGCAAAGTCCTGTTGCAACACATATGATGTTTCTGAATCAACCATTGCACAAAGTTTGTCTGGTGTGTATTAAGTTTTGACTTGGGAATGAAAACAACATATCAGTATTTCTCATGGGATGGAAACAAAATTTTCCAGTCATCTCTAACTGCATGTGACTGATTCAAAAAGTAAAAAAGATACAAATGATGGTATAAAGGAGAGAATGACAGAACATCTACCAAGGAGACAATCTGAGGAAATGCAGAGGCAAGTGATGGAAAATGAGATAGCTTTATGGGCAGGCTACACAGAGGCTCAAGGCAAAAGTGCAGCCACTGGTTTTTGGCAGTAGCATCAGAAACTGCAGTCAGGAAATGGCTACTGTAGTGTTGTGGAAATAGGCAGATACTCTGAGACTTCAGCTTTATCCCCCAGCTGGCTGGGGACACAGTGGTGCATTGGTTGTGAACCCTTCTGTGACAGAACCAGCATGAGCGTCTACTGCACTAGGGTGCTTGTCCCTGGGATCTGAGCAGAAAAGGCTGGGAGTTGATTGCAGGAATATATATGTATATTGCTCACTACAGTGTAGTGCAAGTTTGCTATGCCAAATTGAGGTCATTTACATAGGCTATCTGACTGTAGGAAAGTATCAGTGATGTTCTTAGCCAAAGCCATGTTCAAGCAACAGCTGAATGGGTTTACATCAAAATTCTTCACTGAGAACCATATATATTTTGATTGGAAAGCTTTTGGTTGGCATGGAGTTCTGATTTTGTGTGAACTAGAAAACAGTGTGTTGGGATGACAGCACTGTCTCAATCTTATCAATGAACCCCTGCCCTTTTGCCAAAAAGGAGCTGGAAATAAGTGAGACATGGTTTGTTAAAAAGTATATATAGTTGTAGAATAGTTTAAGTTACCAGATGGCTCTTCAGTTCACTGTGTCTATGAAAGCACAAAACAAACTCACATGTTTTTGATCTCTTGCAATAGGATGGTTGCCCTTTTTGTTCTGCTACAGAAGTAGTACCCTTGTATTACCCTTCAAGAAATTAAAAGCATGCAGGAGTTAGGAAACATTTCTTTGTCAAATAGTCAATGAAGTCTGATGAAGTCTAAATCTCCCGATACACGCTGTTACGTTGATTATTCAGAAAAAGTTGTAATGTGTGCATGTTTGCTTTAACAAAACCTTTTTTTCATCTTCTGCAGGTAAGACTATGAGGTGGCAGCAAGAGGTCTGTAGCTATCTTTGTGCTATCCAGCTGGGCATGAATAGTGAGCAGGTGGAGATGGCTGTAAATTCCAGCAGATCTCCTGTAGAGATGCCTGTAAAAGGAGGGGGCTGCTGTCTTCTCCCCAGTTTCAAGCAATAGGACAAGAAGAAAATGCCTCAAGCTGCAACAGGGGAGGTTTAGACTGGATATTAAGAAAAAATTCTTCATCAAAAGGGTACTCAGGCATTGGAACAGGCTGCCCAGTGCAGTGGTGGAGTCACTGTCCATGGAAGTGCTTAAAATGTATGTAGATGAGGCCCTTGGTGACATGATTTAGTAGTGGACTTGGCAGTCCTGGGGTAATGGTTGGACTTAAAGGTCTTTTCCAACTTACTTGATTATATGATTCTATGAAAATGGTCTCAGAGATCCTGGATTTCAAAAACTTGATTGTAAGCAGTAGTGGTTTTTTTACTTTCAAAACCCTTTTTGTTTTACTTCAGTACAAAAATGAGACTTGACGTGGGGTCTTATTTAGAACTTCTGTTTTCAAAGGAAACTGAGGTTTTACTACGTTCTCTTTGAATGGTTTTGCACAACAATTTGTGACTACATGCCATTCTCTTTGCCTTTACTTTATGCAGTGCTAATTCCTTCTGCCAAAGATGGCTCAGACGTGGGCAGTTCTGGCTACGTTTCTTCTCTTGCTGATGAATCTGGTTAAAGGGCCAGGTAAGTACGAAAGAGCCAAAACTATGTGCAGGACACTTTGGTACTCTGTATTTCCAATTTACCAGTACACTGAAATTTCACAGTTCATCAGGGGGAATTTTTCTTACTGATTAATGTGAATGCAAAGAATGATGTCACTTCAGCTGGCAAAATCACTGTGTGCCATGCAGAGTGACACAGGATGATATATACGATAGGAATCTAGCACAGATAATCTGAAGACACATCTCCTGTTCAACTGGGACAATATCAGAGTTATGATTTCCAGTAGAAAAGGGATCTACATATGCCCCTTACTAAATTTGCCTCGTGAACTACTGCACCAGGTGATCTTGGGTTTTAGCTCTGTTACAGTTGTGTGTTCCACCGCTATCCCCCTTTTTACTTGCACTTTAACCAAGGCGCCTAATTTGGTAACACAATAATATTTTTAAAGTAGTTTCCCTTCCCTTAAGGCTGAATCTTGCCTTCCCAATCAGTTTTACAAAGCCCAAGTTAGTGATAGAAATTTGTTGCCTAAAAAAAGAGATGGAGAACTTGCAGCTCATCAGCATGCATCACATAACTTCACAGTGTCCATAGTGGAAAGGCACCATCTCCACTGTGTTTCCAGACTTCAGAGTAACAGCAGGAATCTGGATCTGGAATTTGAATGCTACTTATATGTGTCTGCTCAAAGCAATGTGTCCCCAGGGCTGCCAGCACAGTAAAGAAGTAGACATTTCTAAGTGTGATGAAGCCAAGAGTTTCCTGTCTTTGACAATGGCTGTAGCATCATTTTTGATCATTTTTTTCTCATGCAGCTTATAACATGGTGAGTGTGGAGGCTGGTCATGAGGCTGTGCTGAGTTGCCCTTATGCCTCCAAAGCATCTTTGCTAATGGTGGTATGGAGGATGAAATGCAGCACTTGCTGCTTGTTGGCCTATAGAAGTGATCACAATGAGACAAGGAAGTTAAACTGCAGTGAGAGGATGATGTGGAAATATTCACCTGACAGTGACCCTGATCTTCGCATTTACCCTGTGATCCTCGGTGATGAGGGGAATTACACCTGTGAAATCGTCAATAGTGCAGGGAATTTCCTTTTTTTCTCCTTTCTGACTGTGATAGGTAAGAAACACCTTTGGGGGCAATTCTGGGTTTTTTGTGTTTGTGTGAAGATAAAAATGGTTTGATTTGGTGATAAAAGACCTAAATTAAAAATAAAAGATGTAAGCTGACTTAGTCTGGCTGTATGGAGAAGGGAAAAAGGCTTGAGGAATTACATCATAGGAGTTGGCTGTTCTATGGAGAATTAATCTGGGGGTTTTGTATTCTGTTTTTTAACTCCTGCCTCAGGAAAAGGGGAGGTTTCAAAATGCACAAACCCAACAGTCTGCAGAGCTTCTGAGGGAGTTCTTTGGGTGTAACATGGGGTGTGAATGTTGTGTGAATGTTCATATGACCAGGAGTAAACTTTTGATTCAGCTAATGCAAACAGAAGATATCAAATAAATACTGCTGCTATGTGCTGAGCAAGAGGATGCTGAACCAAGACTCTTGTCTGTGTTAAGAGCTGAATAGGAAGGAAGCAAAAGTTTCAGGACACTTTCACTCTTCCAGAAATACTGAAAGCTGTCTATAAGACTGCATCACTAAAATAAAAATTGAATTAATCTATTTTCAACATAGGCAAGAAAAGAAGAATATTAGGAAGCATAATAAATACATCAAATCATCTTTTTCAAATAGGCAGGTAAACTGTCTAGGTTTCTATTAATTAAAAAAACCCAAAACAACCAAAACCAACATAGGAGAAGATCTGGTGTCTGGGCCATATTAGTTAAGTCTTCTGAATACAACTAAAAAATCTGGGAAATTAATTCTGGTACTGTATAATTGCTATTATTAATTTCTTGTCACTTGATTTATGTATGTTTTTGCAGGATCTTGCCCTTCTGATACTGTCTTAGGTATTGTCCAAGCCTTGTCCTGTTTTGTCAAATGGAGACTGAGGTGTTTGACTCCAGGCAGAACAGTTTTGTTCAATTCCTCCATTATTCCCCTACTATCAAATTCTTGATTCTACCTATACAGTCTCCTAAATATCTCAGCTGAAACTTCAGCAAGATGTATTTTCTTCAGTACGCACTGCCATACTTACAGACCCTCATTTAATCCACTTCTCTCTGTCATCCCCATCTTCTTCTGTTACTTCAGCTGTTCTGTTCTTTGGCTCCTCCCCCGCCTCCTCCCGCTGCTCAGCAGCCGCCTCCTTCCCCTCCTCGACTGCCCTGGCCTCCTCCACTGGCAGCCCCTCCCTCCCGGCCTCCTGTTCCCCGGGGCTGCTCTCTCAGGCCAGTTCAGCTGCCGGTGGTTCCCGGGGCTGCTCCCCCTTGGCTCCATGCAGCCTCACAAAGACAGAGGCGAGGACGAGGGCCAGGACGGTGACAAGCAGCAGGACAGCCACGTACAAGTCCACGGCCAAGTTCATTCCGCCCTGCTGTCGGAGTCCTCCCATATTACAAGTCATTACCATAAAGTGCAATGAAACAAGAACCTTAGCCCAAGGCCCCCATCTGTTAAACACTAAGACAGCAAATACTGGCTGTAAGTAAGGTACGACATGCTGAAACTGTGAGATCAAGAGCAACAACTTTGAGAGCCAATA
>WYDI02028360.1:0-16241 GCA_009867235.2 Psittacus erithacus
TTTTCCCCTCCCTTTCCCCTTTTTTTCTTCTTCTTTTTTTCCCCTTTTTTTTTTTCTTCTTTTTTTTCCCTTTTTTTTTCCTCCCCCCCCCCCCCCCCCTTCTTCTCTTCTCCTCTCTTTTTCCCTTTTCTTCTCATTTCTCTGCCTCACATATCTTACTTCTACTCTTGTCTAATATTGTGACCTTTACATTTCTGGATGTTGTTCTACTCATGAAAGTCCAGTGTGCAGGGTATGTCGCTAAGGTGCTGATACACTTACTGCATTTGTCTTCCCCTTTTACTGCGGCTATAAGGGGTGAGTGGCACAGAAATATGTATACACAGATTAAAATTTGACTTTACTCACAATTGATGATAATTATTAAGAACACATCCCTCCCCCTCCACAGAACTCACACATAGATCCCCCTCCCCCTCCAAGAAGAAACCTCCTCTTCAACACCCTATGTTTAATGCAATCAGATGTTAATTAACTGACAATGGTACATCTGATTGATATGCTTGGCATAGTGAACAGCAGATTCACAAAAATGAGTATTCATGAATATCATCACTTTACAGTTTGCAGTAACAAGTCTAGCAATAGAGATAGATCTGTTTCAATACAGTTTATGCTCCCATCATTCTACAAATTTTTTAACCACAGCTAGATCCCATCAACCATCCTTGAAGCGCCACCTCCTCCTCTCCCTCTTCTTTTTCAGTTATCAGCCAGCATGGCATTTGTGGATCTGAACCTGTTCTCCAGCCTAGCTGGCACAGCTGCAGCGTTATGTATCTACCAGCCGCCTTTTCTTCACTCCAAGCTCCTACTGTTCTGCTTGCCCACCTTTCAAAATATTACCTGTAAATTGTGTGTTACAAACGTAAGTTACAAACCCTGCATTTCATTGCTGACCTGCACAACAAGAAAAAGTACAAGTGGAGAACTGCAGCTCGGAAGAAAAGAAGATGAGATATGACAAAATATGTAAAATGAAGAGTAACTGGTTTGAGAAACATTTATATTCTTGTTTAAAGCAAACTCCCCTTACAGAGGAAGCTTTCCTTAGTAGTCATATTAATAGAACAAAATAGAGGTCTAAATGCATGAAAAGATTTTGAAGGACTTTGCCCCACAAAATATGGCCAAAAGCATCACTGATGAGCTGGGCTGGCACAGACGCTCAGCAACCCAGCAGAGTTGTTGGATTGGGGTGTTTTTTTTTTTTATTCATGACACAATTTTAACCATTGAAAAGATATTTCAGCACTTTGAAAAGCCTTATTTAGAGGTAAGTAAAGCAAAAACTATAGAGAGGCATAGTTCTGTCTGGCATCAGTATGTCAGGATAAATAACAATCAGTCAATATAACTCATAATCCCACACATCTTAAGAGTATTCTTGATTAAAATACTAACAGGTACCACCAGGGTTTATAGAAAGATTGCTTTTTTGTTTTCTTTTCTTTTCTTGTTTTGTTTTGTTTTGTTTTGTTTTTTCTACCATTGCATATTATTTAACATCTGCTTGCTACAACTTAATTTTCAAGCTTGTTAGAGGCAAATGTTTCTCATCTCAATTTTGGTCCTGTTCCTTATGAAGAAACAACAAAACCCATGCCCTCTAAAGACAATTCTGGGATCAGCCTTTGGATTCATGAGCTACAGATCAGAAATTCAGGTATATATGCACATTAACCTGTATGAGACACTGCTGTGCCATCTTGCCTGAGGGCATGTAATTTCCTATAGCATTTATCTTCTCCTGAAAAAAATGGGATAGATTTGGGGTAGGTGGTTGATTCCCAGCATCAGTTCTTGCAGAGTCTGAATTTTTCATTCTGTAAATGAAGCGCATCAAGAATGGCTCATGTTTTTCTACTATTGCCTGAAATCTTGTCAAATATGTTTCCCTTTCCCTGTCACTCTCATAATGTTTCTTTATAAAATGCTACAGCTGGATCCTTGCTGCATTTAAGACATCCTCACAGTAATTACAAGAGAAAAATCTTTTAAAAATTGTGCATGTCTTTAAAATTATTTTCACTTCCATTTGCAAACCCAGAGAGTCACACAGACGTGAGCTCAACATAAGGAGAGGTAAAAACATTTACTTATCCATTCTTTTCATACCATATCACTTCATTGTAAGCATGATGTAATTCTGTACTTCTTGTAATTTTTAAGAATTAGTTTGACAAGAACTACAATATCACAGTAATATTTGTACACTACATTACTGAGTTATACAATTCTAACTTCACTTTTAACTTAGCTATTTCCTCACTTCTCAGAAATAAAGTAACACTACTTGATACTGCTTAGGAAATTCCATTTTTTATAGCACTAAGGCACTTAGAATTCATCCAGTGCACAGAATTATGTGCTGCCAAGTTCATTTATAGTCTAGTCCTTAGAAACATTACTAAAATCAGTGATGAGCATGTATTTACTGGGCAAACAATAGTTACCTGAAAAATAAAAGTGATTCAGGTTGGTAGAAAAGGTGTAAGAGACAGAGTGAGTCTGAAAAATTAGACGTACAGCGCTGAAGGCAATAGATCAGATGTCATTTGTTGGCCAAAATCCCCCTCAAAGTAATGCTAATATTAGGAATAAGTTTGTAGAAACTTGTCAGTGAAGGAGATTGACTTGGCTAAGAACTTGACATCCCCATTAATCCTTTTGAGTCACGTATTAGTATGGTCTGGCCTAAACATTAATAACCCCTTTTCTGTGCACTGCAGCACAGGAACCTTTACATTGTTACAGGTGTCTTCAAGTCCCCTCCACCCCTCCCCCAAAGCAGCCCTTTTACCAGGTATGTTTTAGTCAAAACAGGTTGTTTTTCTCAACACAGGGAAAATTGAAATAAAATTCTAAATTATGTGATGTGGGATGCTATGTCATCTGTGGATCCTGTCCCCAAGGAGGAAGGTTGAGATGCTGTCTAACTGACAGTGATTCTTTCATAGAACTGCAGAACAGTATGGATTGGAAGGTATCTTCAAAGGTCATCTAGTACAACCCCCTGCAATGAGCAGGGACATCATCTAGATCAAGTTGCCCAGAACCATGTCCATCTTGGCCTTAAATGTCTCCAGGGATGGTGCATCTACCACCTTTCCGGGCAACCTGTGCCAGTAATTTACCACCCTCACTGTAAAGATTTTTTGCCCGCATCCAGCCTGTATTTCCCCTATTTTAGTTTAAAACCACATTTATTTGAGTTTACTGTGAAACAAACAGGAACCTGCATTTCTCTTACTGCAACAAAGGTGCAGAGCCACTGTTCCATTCAAAGTCTTCAACTTACCTTGGAAAAAAGACAAACCACTGAGAAATACTGGGGACATGGTTTACAAGACTATCCATATATAAAACTACACTGATCACAAAACACCTTTTAAATCTTAGTCCTAGGCATGTGTTTTACCACCAGTATTAGTGTTCATTCCCTCCGCTTACAGCTGGAGAGCTCTGGCTTTCTGTGGAAGGAATATGAAGCAGGCAGGAAAGGGAGATACACATGTCAGGGTCATTGCTGTCAAATGGCCACCTCACACATTGCAGATGCTCAAGCATGAGCTAGGGAGTATGTGGAATAAAAAGCAGCCTATGGAACTTTAGGTGGGAGTAAATGCTGCAGAAAGCTTGCAGCATGCTTCTACACCACAAGAGAATTTTATCAGCAGGGAACAGGATCTATGCAGGAATCTATGTATGGGCTGATCTTAGAGTAACATTGGTACACCAATGTTAATTTGATACTTCGACAATAATTTTCTTTATGGAGTTAGTGCTGGGACTTACTGCAAGTTCTAGGCAAAATTTGGGCATAAACGTATAACTTACACTAAAACATTAACAAATTTTGTAAGTATATATCAGAGATTTCTTTTAGAAATCAACTTTTATTGACAATAGACTCCAGTATATTCTAAGAAGAAAAATAAAAGAGGGTAAAGCTTCTGATCATGCAAAAAAAAAAAAAAAGGAATAGCTGATAATGATGGGTCTTGCATCACAGTCACTATAACTTTATTTCATGAGACCTAATAATATAGATTTGGGAATACTAGTTAAATTAAAATGTTCAGCATCTATTAGGAAAGAACCATAAAAAATTGAGTTGTGACCATATAATATTCCAGATAGTGTATGATGAATATGTGGTTTATTGATTTGACAAGTACTATTATTTTCCCCCAGGAAAAGAGTGAATTTGTGGCAAATAGCCTAATAGAATGATACAAGTAATTGATGGAGCTCTGCACAGTCTGTTGGGTGAGGTGACAGATCTGCAAAGCTTTTGACTTATTAGTTTTCGTGTCATCATAGTGTAAGGTATGACTATCGTCAAAGTAAGTTTAAAAAAATACAACATAAACTAGAAAAAGCTAGGGGGAAAGAAAGAATGATTCTAAATTCAGTTCCCAAGTCAAGACAATTCAAAAAATCATGTTCAAATAATTCATAAATTGGCATAATTTTCACTGTAAATATCTTACTAAAATTAAGATTTATATTCCAAATTATTTTATATATCCTTAAAAATATTTAAGATACATTAAAGGGACCTTTGGCCATATAGTTACACTTTTTATGTAATTACAGGTTACTGTATTAGATGTGTACATGATACAAGATACGCGAAAGCAGAACTTTATAGATTCAAAACGTTCTCTTAATAATTGCTGCTTCTTACTTGCACTTTTCTTTAAGCTAAGAGTTGTTTTTGTTGCCCTACCGACATCATAGCCTACCCAAGGCTATGCAATGGAAACTTAAATGGAGAGATATTTTGCCTCTTGTAGTAATAAGAAGCTTTTAATAATTTGGAAAACATGAGGGATTTTTTTAATACCTGTTCCTTCCATGTTGAATGAATGTATTATCTGGTCAGTATCATTCCTCAAACTGTTGGACTTTTTTTAAAGGAAGTAGAATGTTGAGGCTTTTTGTAAAAACATTCATATAATTGTGAAAATAATGATTAAAAGTGGCATAGGAGACCATCCCTTGCCTTTAACTTTCCTTACATCTGTTCCCAATAGTGTTTTTAGGTGATGAATGCTGTGTTTGCAGAGAAAGGTTATAAAGGCGTTGGGCTTGTTTTGGCAACCCAATATAGTTTTAACACAAGACAAAAACATTCAAAATGTACAGTAAAAGCCATTGAAACTGCCAACTGTAAAAGTATCTACATTAATATATATAAAGCTTACTCAATATAATTATGTAAATGAATTAAATTTTAAGAATCTGACAATAAACTCTTACTGAAAAAACCAAGCTGTGCTATAAAAGTGTGCCACAACTGCAATTTGCAGTACTAAACTACTAAATACTTGTGTCTCTTTGGCCCAAAAGACGTGCAGAATCTTTAATGAATGAGTTCTTTACCTATAAGCCAGGTAATACAAATCTTCACTAGCTATGGAATCATACATATCTAGGGAATATTTGCAAATAAAAACATATTCTTCTGTACTTTGATAAAGCATTCTGTTCTTCGTACGCAGGTAAAACAGATCACCAGTTCTTTTTTTTTTTCCCCAATGAACTATGTTTATTTTGCCAATTCTAATTACCATGCAATCTAATGGTTTTAAGGCTTATATTTTCCACATCACTGGACATCACAAACATGAAAGCATTTTATACTGTCATTATACATCAGTGTTTGCACTTGGTTATACATATATACAGAAATTATTCACACATCTTAACCTTGCTATTTCCTCCTTTCAAACCAACATAATTTTACTGTGAAAGCAGCTTTTTAATAAATGGTATAAGAAATACAGCAAGGCACACATTTTTAAAAAACTTTTTTTCTCATTACCACCTCAAGAAGCATAAAAAACCAAAATGTTGTACTTAATTCAGTAGAATGCCAACAGTTCCTAATATACAACACCATGTAGTTGTTTCTTGAAGTGTTGCATAGATTAAATTTTAAAATTAAATAAATAAAATGCCATTTATTTTAGTTTCCTAATTTTTAGATGTATTGAATCAGGAGGGCTAATGACTTCTTTTTGCTGCAACCCAACAAAATTGTCTCTTTAAAAGTAAAATAGTTTCAATAAACTTATGCATTATACACATAAATATTAAATTAGATACATAAAATAAAAGAGTACTGGCAGGTACAGCTGTGAAAAGATGAACCGGACTAATCATGAATTCTGTAGATCTTCAAAACTTTAAAGACCAAAATCAGTGATAAGTAGTACAGAGGCAACCAATTTAGGAAGTGGAGGTCATTAGAGGTAGCTTGGGAGAGGAATCCGCATGAAAGCAAATGGCTTTGCTACAATACAAAATGATCACTGAAACAGGACTAGCATATGCAGCCTGATCACAAAGCCAACATGGACAAATCACATTTGGAAAGAAAATTTATCTTGGGAGTCAGTGTAATGAAAGGCAGTGATACAATGGAATTGGAGGTCATCCCAGGGTTTACAGGATGAACCTGTACCTGAATTGCAGCCAAGATTCTAAAAGGAAACAAAAAAGTAATAGTAGGTTACAGAAAATGAAGTTTTATTTGCAAAACATAGCTCTTGCAGAGCAACTATAGATACTCATCAAATGATCACATGCCAGAGCCTTTAACGCAGAAGCATACAGTAGGCAAACAATGACTTTTAACAGCCTGAGGTACAAGTTAGTGCAAAAAATTGTATTGGCGTAGAAAGCTCATTGATTTTTGTAAAGACTTCATTTCTAAAGAAACAAGAAAATTCATCAAATCTGACCTTCTCCCTGGATGCTGTCCTCATCTTTACCTGCAAACTTACCTTCAGCGCACTCAAAAGTGCATTGATCTATGAAAACATAGGAATTTTCAAAAGCCAAGCAACAAAAAGATCTACCCATCACTTATTTTAATATTTATGTAAACATACAGAATGAGATTTCAATGGAGAGGAAGAAAGGATTGTCACAGAAGTGTTCCATGAATAGGATTGTCAGTGTCATCATTGTATTTTAAAATTGTAAATAGTTATTGAAAGACTTGTATTACCATCAATGAGTTAAATTTTCATACTGTAGAATTACCCAGCTCAGAGTTTAGGGTTAAACTATTCATCAAAGAGCACAGGCTTATGATGGGGATTATGAAGAAATAACTGTCAGAATACAGCTCAAAGATTAGTGCAAAGTACATCTCTTAGGCATTTCCTTGGAGGCACTCTAGACATGCATTATGTGCCTTCCAAATTAAGCAGGAATATCTGGATCTATCCAGTTACCTTCTGCTTTGATCTTATTTGCTGAAACTGACCCTGTTCCCCTCTTATAGAAGAAATAGACTTACATGAAAATAGTGAAAAGCTCAACAGTTTGTTTAGGAATTAATGAAGAACTGATCAGAGTAAAGGGGAAGACTGTATCAAAAGGTTTCTACAGCTCTGACAGGAGTTTCACATATCTATAATAAGAAAAGTCTCACTGATGGATTATGTCAAGTTTTTCAAAAATTATGTAATTCACAGGCAATAAAAGATTAGCTGCTTATTCTATTTAATTTTTTTAAAGTCAGCTTCTGTAAGGAGCTAAAAAGTCAGACTGTTTCAAACACTATGAAGGAACATTACAGCACTTATTGCCCTATAAAAACCTCTAGGAAAAGAAAGCGTAAGCAAAGAGATTATTCTTGTAGATCCAGTTGCTAAAAGTAAATTGTTGTGTAAACTTGTATATTATTTTTCCTGTATATTATTTAATGAATAATTAACTAACAGTCCTTTGCATTTATGTATCATCTTTTAGCTGTGGATCTCAAAACACTTTTCAGTGAATAAGTCATGCTTCACAGGTTTCATTGGTCATTATTCTTATTATTCTTTTTTAAAGAAACTAGGGAAAGGAAGGAATAAGTCATAAAAAAATCTATTGCTGAGGAGGAAATAACAGTCAGGCTTTCAGAGTACCAGTCCTATGTTTCTCCTGGTTATTGTAAGTGGCAGGATATTCTGGCTAACATTGCAGCACTGTCAGATGAAACCAATGTAGTTTTCTTATGTCCTATATTTTTTTCCTAAATTAAGTTACAACTTAATTTTAAATTACAAATTCTTCACAAAAGGAAGTAGTTTTTGATCTCATTTGTAAGTATTAACAGATTACATACAGAATTCTAATGTATCCTCTAGAAAAGTCTTTGGACACATCACATAAACTTTCTTAATGTATTGATCTCTATGCATATTGAATATGGGACCAAAAATTCCCATTCCACTGGTGAGTCAGGAGTCACAGTGACAGCAGAAAACTGAGTGATCTCATATACAGAAAGACAGTTCTTTCAAGCTGTCCCCTACTTGAGAAATAAAATCAGCACAGAACTGAGAAGAACTTCTATGAGAACTATGAGAGCTTCTATTGAAGAACTGCATGTTGGCTCATATCAGAGTCTAGTTAATATTGACAGAGATATTTTTAATCCTGCTCATAGAATTGTTACTATTTTCCCATAATGGCAATTTTTTGTAGCACACTGCTAAATAAAAGGATTGTAACATTTGGCAAAAATATTTTCTTCCTTGTTAAGTTTATTCTTCCGTACAGCCAAGGTAAATACTAAAACACTATAAAACTCAAAGTACATTTGAAACTATGCCTTTCTCAGCTTCGAATTCACAGTATGCTTTTAAGGTACACATATACTATAGATTATTTTTCTCTAAGTATTGCAGCTACACATGGAATTACACATTTAAATGAGCTTACAGCACAGGTGCTACAGGAAAAATAATGGTGTTTGCCATTTATCTTTCAAATTAAATAATGTGTTTTTAAATAGTAACTTTTTTCATAATGCACTTATGGGAACAACATTTATCTGTCACATTTTAAAAGATGTATTAGTAATAAATGTAAATTACCTTTGGAAAATCAGTAATTAGCCTCATCAAAAAATAAACAATCTGCCACCAAAAAGATAATCTTTAGCATAGTTAAGTATAATAACTGTTATTTGAATAAGTTAACAAATTAGGATAGATTGCTTCTGTAATTCATTCCCCATAGCATGAGAGATGAAGTTAAAGCACCAAGCTTGTGAATGGGGGAAGGGAGCGCAGACTTTAGTGATACCAAATGTAGCAACTCATATTTTCATTTTTTGATGTGCCAGAGATAAACTATATGTATCCTAGGGCTTTACTACTGGAAATAATACAGTACATAATTTCCATGGAAGCAATGCTATATGCATCAGTTAAGAACCAGTATATCCTCCTAAATGCAAAAAGTGGGACATAGTTTGAAAGGCTTTGTTACCCTAAAAATTTTTGTCAGCCCCTGAGCAAAAAAAAACCCCTGTAACACAAACCTACTAAATCGTTACATACAGACTCTGCGTTACATTTTATTGCATCAGGGGGCATTTACTACTATCTTCATCCTCTATGTTCAATCTTAGTCATTACATCAACTGCATATTGTCATATCCAAGTCATATGAAAAACCTAGCTGGCTACTAGTAAGAAACTATGAAGTTTTGAAGACTGAGTGAAATTTTATACAGTATTTTGAGATCCTCAGAGGAAAAGTACTAATGAATTGAAAAGACACGTTATTATCTTCATCAATGAAAGAATAAGAACAAGAATAAAATAACAGTCACTGTAGTAAGCATTCTTCCTCAAATTAATGTTTTAAAAATGAGTGGAAAAAATGAGAAAAGTAATAAAACAGTAATTAAAGAAAAACTTACGTTTACATATTGATCACTTATCAACCTCAAACTTTTGTCATCATCTCAATTTCCAAATAGTCTTCCATATACAAATTATCCTTGTAACATAATTCCAGAATATGCAATATCATCTACGAGTTTTGTAATTCCCAATTGATTTCCATGGCTACTGCAATTGTTTGGATGTGTCCAAGTATTAACCTAATTGGTAATCAGCAGGTCATGACAGCCTATTTCAGAGCCATTCAAGAAATACCCTCTTTGCTATGATGGTTCCAAGATAATGAATTATTCAAATAGATACATGTTCAAAGAGATAGTGGCAAGTTGTAGACTATTACTGTCATAACCTAAAGACTTTGCTAGACATTTATAGAAATGTGAATGTGTGAATGCTGGGTTAGCCACCAATATGTGCAAAAGAAAAGCCCAGAGCATAGTAATATAATATAGCAAAATCAGGAAATATAGAAGAAAGCACTCTATTACATATAAATAGGCCCAGATCCTCTGCTACAGCTACATAGTTTGCAATAGGAAAGTACTAGTGGTTTTCACAGGCAGTGATGAATAACAGTCTTTTCTCCTAGCAACATCATGGAATCATAGCAGAAGTTAGGTTCGAAGGAAATTGAACTTCATCTGGTTCAACCTTCTGCTCAAAGAAAGGCTATTTTCAAAGGTAGAGCAGATCAGTCAGAGCATGTCCACTTGAATTTTGAAAATCTCCAAGGATGGAGACTTCAGAACCTCCCAGGGAAACCTGGTTCTGGGCTTAGCCTTGTGTTTTATTGGAAATTTCCTTGCTATAGCTTCTGGCAAGCAGCAGCATTTGGAATTGGAGTGGCATTTGGAGTTGCCATGCTCTCTCCGGTCTACTGGAGGAGTGTTTCCAAAGACTGACGGCATTCTACACAGCTATGCTGGCTTTTGGGTCACCAAACAACTAGTGAGACTCAAAGCAGCAGTGCTACTTGTTAGGTTCTTATCCAGAAGTTGCTTTGTAGATCTTCTTTTGTTGTTAAATGTGCAGTTATTGCTGGACATTTGTGTGAAGTCGAAAACTTCAGACCTCAACCACTTTCAGACTTTGGAAGAGATTAGATACACTTTCCCACTTTCGGTTGCACCCTCTTACTTATGTTTCAAAATGCTCATCACAAAATAAAACAAAGCTTCCAGTACTGCTGTTTGGCTGTCAGTTTCCACCTGCTTTGGTATTCAGGTCTTTATACTACATTGCCTTCATATTATAATCTTTAATGATGTTACAAAGATTTCTTGTTTTGGTAGCCTCCACTTTTCGTCTAACACTGCGTTGTAATAATTTTGTTCTTATTAATGACTTATTGAATTTAACTCATGGTAAACAGATATCAAGAGATTACTTATAATCTCACTACCTATTCTCCAATCTGCTTAGCCATTCTTCACGGCTTGTCTGGAAATACTGTAGAACTCTAACTCACTAGTCACACAAAATTCTTGTAAAACCAGAAGTTCAGTCTCATCAAGTGCTTTTGAACACCTCATAAGGCGAGCTGACTGTGGAGAAGGGAATCAATGAGAAGGGCTGGTGTCTGGTTCCACAGCTCAGTTGAGGAGGGAAGAATAGGCTGATACAGCAATACTACTTCTGAAGAATTCCCAAGTTCTGTAAGATAGCAGATGAGTTCCAGAAGGGACCAGTTCCAGTCAGTGCAAAGCCAAAGGGCAAGAAGCAGTTAGTATTTACTGCATTTGTTGACCAGTGGCATGCAAATTTGGATTACAGTGTAATTAAAATAAATAATATAGCGCTATCATCACACAGAAGCCCTAGGTGGTGGATGGCTATTCATTTCCTTTCATTTTTACAAACATTAAAAAAAAAAGAAAAAAAGGAAAAAATGTGTTAAAAAAAAAAAAAGAATGTGCAACTTGTAGAGTACATACCTGGTCTTAGGATAATGTACATGCCTGGAGAGGGTTACATTTTATCTGTGCATATTTATATGTCTTTCCTTATGAAGATTAAGGAGATTTTCTTCACAAGCAAGAGTTTTACTGGTCTGATGCAAAACATCCTTTTCCTGTGAATGGCCAGGCTTTAACTGAAACTCTATAGCTGAAGCCTCCTCAGAAGCTGCAACACATCCTTTGGAATCTTCAGGTACAGGTGATTTTCCTGTAGTACTCTTTTTAGTGCTGAGACCTGGAGAATTCTTTTCCAAACGTTCAGTTTGCCCCTCTGAAATCAACAAATCATCATCAGCATTTTTCAATTTATTTGATGTGCTTTGTTTGTAAGGATTGGGGATGTTTATACCACTGTCATCATCACAGAAGAAAGATAAAACCCTACCTTCAGATGAAGTTTTATCTTCTCTTAATGATTCTTTAGTCGCTTCACCTATTGACTCTGGAAATGTTTCAGAAATAGTCTTAGAAATAGATTGCTGCTGCTGCTGCTCAACTCGTGCTTCAGAAGTACCATTAGAAACGGATTGCTGCTGTTCAACTCGTTCTTCCTCAGGACAGGCTTCAAAAAAGCATTCAATATTTTCTCTCTCATCTGTGAAATCCAATGGCACAGGAGTGCTGCTCTTTTCTTCTATGTATTTGATTACTTCTCCACAGTCACTATCATGAGAAGAAAGTGAAAGATAAGAATAGAAGTCCCCTTTTCTTAGCTGAATGGGCCTGTGAGAGTGTTCTAACACTTTTTCCTTAATCTGTGTTAATGAAGCTGGAGCAGATGACTCACATTCTGGTTGTGACTTGCTTTTCAAAGCTGTTGATGCCAAGTCTATTATCTCCCTCACAAAATTGTGTACTGAGCCATCTTCCATGTTTCTTTTATCAAAAGCAGCAGATTCACAGTTACAGCATGAAGCAAGACCATTGGCTGAGGAGCCACATTCTTCTTCACTGGTTTTCAAGGCTGTACAGCAATCAGTAGATTTTTCAGTAACGCTTATTCTTTGTTGTTGACCATTAGGTAAGGATGTTTGTAAAGCTGTACTTTCTACATCTCCACAATTCATTTCTGAGGAAGATTCAAGACAAGGCTTTTTAGCAGCAGAGGTAGCAACAGAGTGATGATCAAGC
The DNA here is from genome assembly GCA_009867235.2 of Psittacus erithacus. NCBI lineage: Eukaryota > Metazoa > Chordata > Aves > Psittaciformes > Psittacidae > Psittacus > Psittacus erithacus. Next base: position 12,794 of record WYDI02028360.1, read on the forward strand.
TGAAGATGACTTTGACATTCTTTTAGAGGGTTCCTGGATTCATCTGACAACAATACTGTCTCTTTTCCATCCATATGTGAATCATCTGAACTGTCTGTAAAAGCTTCACAAACACAACATTCATTTTCAGCTTCTCTGACATCACTTGATTCATGAGTTTTGGGAGCGGCTGATGTTCTAACAAGACTTTCCTTTTGACTGCCAAGAGTATTTTCAACATTGCCATTTTCCATATCATCCACAAGCTGATCCTTCATAACCTGAGAGATATCTTTCATCAGGTGACTCCTTGTCCCTTTTTCATGATCACGTGGCACATTCTTACTATTGCCATTATTTTCTGATATTTTCTGTACTGAACCATTCAATAGTGTTTCAATGCTTAATGTATCTGTGGCTTTTGATGTCTCATTACTAACTTTACTGCGCTGAATTTCATCACTGAGGTTACTTTTTCTCTTCTCCCTTGTCAAAGAAAATTTTGGTCTAATCCAAGTTTGGAGTTCATTTTTTATATAATCAAGTCCTGAAATTAAATTGCATTCTTCATAAATATCCTCATCAGTGGCTATACTAGAGTCATCATCTTCATCTTTGATACCTAGCTCTTCCTCAGTTAAGGTAAGGGTGGAACTTGAAAGCAAATCACTGTCATCTTCATCATCAGTACAAGCAGAAGTACAGGAGACATTAACAATCATGCTGACATTGACATCGCTCTCATCAGCTACAGATCTATTAAGATGTTTTCTAAATGATGCATTTGAATCTGGTATTTTATTTCTGTGCAGTACAATGTCTTCAGAGCAGAGAGAAAGATCCTCACTGCTGCTGAGTTCAGTCAGAGAAGCTGCTGAGTCTTCATTGATTGAGGATGCAATATCTAGAGACAGCTGTCCTGTAAAAGACATTTTTTGAGAGCCACTTTGGAGTGTTATATCAGAGATGCTGCGCTTAATCTTTTGATCTAAAGGACTCTGGATATTCTCTAAGCGATTCAAAAGATCTAATGTCCTTTTGCTGAGCTCTCCAACAGAGTCACTGCTTGCACTTATGTCACCTGAGCCATGATGACTAAAAAGATCTTCATTGCTTTTGTAGGAAGTCAGCCAGCTCTCCAGTGAAGTGCTTCGCTGAAGACTGTCTCCATTTTTAAAAATACCTGAGCTGAACAAATCACCTACTACAGACAGAGATTCTAATGAAGAACTAGGAGATAAAGTTGAAACCTGTCTTGTATTCTCTGCAGCAGTTAATTTTCTTACAGTTTCTCCAGATTTAGAGGAATTGGGATCTGATTCTCCAGGGACACTTGCCAGAGTATGGTCATGAATAAACCCATCTGGTTGAGACTCTCCAGGCTTATTTTCAGATTTACCAGGTATTTTATCAAAACAAAAGCTGTGAAACAAACTGCCCTCTGTATGTGTTTTTTCAGTTTGTGATTGTTTCATTAGCACTGGTAAATTGGATTTGGAGTCTTGAAGATATGAGTAATCATAAAAAGTAAACACTTCATGCTTTCCTTGCAATTCTTCTAGACAAACACGGTTACACATAGTAATGCTGTCCAAATCCTCATCATTTTCACTTCCACAACATGCAGAAGGTGCCAACTGGAAGTCATCTGAGAGACTAGCATGGTCTTCATCTTGCTGTATTTTTTGTTTTATCACATCAACTATATCATCCACTTGAGTTTCTGCATGCCCAATTTCAGGATTACTCTGAGTGCTTTCGATATCATTTAGCAAAAAAATCTCTGAATTATTTGTAGTTTCTGTATCACATTCACTCACGATCCCACTCTCGCTCTCAGAGTGTCTGCTTATGTTTCCACTCTGATACATATAGCTATATGATTTTGCCAATGTGTTCCCCCCTGTTAGCTCAGGCAGGGATTTGGTGGATGAAAATGATGAGTCTTTACTAAGACTTTTATTTAAAATGTTAGACTGCGTTACACTGGAGAGTTTCGATGTTTTTTTCAAAAAAGGCATGTGTTTTTTTTCTGATAATTCGATATTATGAAGACTATAGACCTGATAGATGTGAGGATTTGGAGGGGAAGTAATGCTGGGACAATAAAGAGGACTTCCACAATCACCAATACTTTCATCTTCATTCACATCATTAAAACCACTTTCTCCTGAAGAAGGTTTCTGTCTTGGCTCATCCTTCTTGAGTTCCTGATCAGGATCACTTAAGTCTTCATGAATACTGATCAACTTATTACTTATGTCAGTTTCATCCCATTCCAGTGCATCTTCACTTGAACCATTCAGATCCATCACACTGGCATCAATAACATTCAGAGGCTCCTGCAAAAAAAAGAAATTCAAAGAAAAAATGTAAAAAATATTTACAGCTGCTTTTTGAATGTGCTTCCACTGAAATTATATGAGTACATTAATAGGAGTAAAATGCATTTTTGGAACAACGATCACTAATAGTCTTTTCATTTTGTTATATCTTGTATGAAATTAAAATAATCAATTAAAACAAAACTTATTAAATTTTGCATGATTTCTTAGTCTTCCTAGGTTGGTTTTTTTTTTTTTTTTAATTTTCTGTCAAAATACAATACAGAAATTTGACTTTTCTTTAATAGAAATTGTGGTTAGTCACTTCATATGCAACAAGTGCTAACCATTCTGCAGAATCTCATATGAGTACATTAGTAAAAACGATATGATTAACACCTTATTATTGAATATATGAGAAACTCTTGCAGCCTGCTTAAGTTTAAAAGAGTTAAGATATAAAGAATTTCTTAAAAGCTTTTCAAAATATTTATAATAAACTTTTGCGCTGTGAATCTTAAACCAACAGGTGTAGTGCGCTGGAAATCACAAGGCGTCATGACTTTTTATTTGAATTTATATTTATTCTTTACTTAATAATAAAGGCAGTACTAATGACCGATAAGTAAGACTTAATGAGTGTTAATATCTTCAGCTGTGACAACAATCAATCAGTCTAATCAAATACTACATGAATTTCGAATACTGTCTGTACTGACACTTTTTCTGGGGAAGAACTGATCATAGGATCATAGAATCATAGAATAGTTAGTGTGGAGATTGAAGACACGGACTCCAGCAGAGTTTCATGCCAAAAAATTCTTTACTGTTGGAGACCCATTTACTGTTGCTTACACGGTTTATATAGACTACACCTTTGTTCACTCACAAAAGCTACTAACAGGATTGGCTGGATTTGAGCACCACCACCCTCCGATTGGCCACTACGTGTTGCCCTCTGGTTGGCCACTCCCCTCTATGTTTGGGCCAAGCCCAGAATGTTCGAGTCCAGAATGTTCTGGCCCATTACAGGATGTTTTGGTCCAGCCCAAAACCCTTTACACAAACAAGTTAGGGTTGGAAAGGACCTTAAGATCATCTAGTTCCAACCCCCCTGCCATGGGCAGGGACACCTCACACTAAAC
>WYDI02028361.1:8272-40768 GCA_009867235.2 Psittacus erithacus
GTTCCTGCCCATGGCAGGGGGGTTGGAACTAGATGATCTTAAGGTCCTTTCCAACCCTAACTATTCTATGATTCTATCACTCTATGTGTACCCAGAAAGTTCATTTTAAAGATCAGTCACAAAAAATTATGCTCAGTGCTACTATGCTACAGAAACAACAGAAAATAGACTCTAATGGGGCTTTAACAACTCACTGCATTGTTTCTGATTGGCATCTGTCCAACCTCGATTAATATAACCTGAATAATCAAAATGAAACACAGAAATGGGGGAAGAGGGAGTGTGTGTGTTTGTGTGTATTTATCTACAGAGCATATCTATTACAAAGGGCTGCCAACAGCCCATGTGCAGCATTCCTGCAACACAAAGCCTTCATTTGTTGCATGTTTTTAAAGTAATCTTAAATGCCTGCAAACCAGAATGGTATATTAACAAGTAATAACTCTCAGGACAGTATGTCCTGAAGACCACTTAAATATCTACTTTGGAAACACAAAGATTTTACATAACATATGAGCTTGAACACATTTATTAGCATCACAGGAAACACTGCCCTTTCCAAATATGCTCTGTTCCAAGAAAAAAAATCACTAAAATGAGCAAATTCTGATGGTGCTCTTTCATTTACTCCAGGTTTTTCAGAAGAAACCCCTCATTAATATTGACCAAATGAAGCTAATAGTAATCACTTGGAAGTCACGATCAAGGATCATTCCAATCACTTTCACATGTATTTACTCCACAACAGCTTAATTCAAATACCTATAGCTTGATTTTCAAAGACATTGGGACAAACAACTGTCAATTGGAATTTGCAGAAATGCTGAAAATCAGACAGACCAATCTATGAATAAAGGTCTGCCACTGCTCTGGGATTTAAAGTCAGGTCATGTGTACTCTTAGATTTCTAAATCAACACAAAATAATTACCGAGATTGTTTTTCATCTGGCTCATAGTTTCAAAAATAATTCTTGCTGTTCAAAAATAGAAATGAATCCCACTATTTTGTACAGTCAATTCTCCACTTTTCATTTACAGCTATATAGTCTGAGTAAACATTACAGGTACAAAGACACTTGGGACAGTGATCTGAAAGTCAACTCAAGCACAGCAAGCTTTCTGACCTAAGCTACCCATTTCTCAGCACTGTGTTTGCCAGAGATCCCATTTCTGAGAAGGCTTAATTGATTGGGCATGCTTATTTGCTTACAGCACTACACAATCTAGTTACAGTGCTTCCTTCATCAACTTCCTTTCTGTGTTCTCATAAGGCTCAGGCATCTCTGAAGAGAAATTCATTACAGAATTTGGTTAAGACAACAGGAAGAAATCAGATTCTGCATGGATGGATGTTTGCAATGTCAGGGGGGAAAAAAAAACACTTAATAAAAGGAAACTTCAAAAGCTACAGCAAAAATGTTATATTTTCCATTGCTACTGGTGGGGTCACCAAGTAAAATTTTGAAAAATATTTCACTTAAATTGCAATAAAATGTAGACTAAAGACATGCCTAAAAGAAATCTTTAATATAGAACAAGTAAACAAGCATCTGTACACAACTTCATTATGACTCAAACTTCCCTGCAGAAAGCCAAATCTCTGGCAAAATTGCAAATATATACAAACACTTTGGGGCTTTAAAAACAAATTTATATATTCACCGTGTTTTATTTACAGAACAGTTACTCTGTTATTCATGTTATTATGCACTAAGCACAGATTCCAAAGGTTCCAGCTACAAAAGTTCATTTTTAAAAAATTAAGAAAATAACAGCATTAGACTGGAGGTGACCTTTGGGTTCAAATGTGTATCATGGCAAATGTTCTGCACCCAAAAAGATCAAAGACTGACCATCCCTACAAGAGCTTCCTAGAAGAAAATGAAGAGGGTGCCACAAGTTCAGTATGCATACTTTTCTGATTTTCAGGAAGAAGGAAATGCTTAACTCATGGATTTTCTGAAACTGAAATCTGTTGTAACAATTTTTGATTACAGATCAATTATGAGAACTGAAATACATTAAACACTGAATACATTTTCTGTTACATCTAGATTAGTTTATACACTTGTCTTTCTTTCTCTCATGTGCTTAAGATTCTCAAGAAGACATGCCAGAGCTCTGTATCTCAGTTATGCAGGTTGTTCAAAGCTGAAGGATATTATGATTGACAGAAATGGTACTATGAACAGCAGAAAGGTCTGTTGTGTCAAGACTATCTCTCAGCTCTTTTCACTGACGTCTTGTTCAGGCCAGCAAACAAATAGATGAGGCCTTCAAAAACCCTTTTGAGAAATTTTTTGGAAGCCTTTTCCAGTATTTGGAGTACAAAAGATAGACATTTATTCTTGGTGGTCCTTTGCTGTCTATGACCAAATAAGCATACACCAGAACAATTGATCAAATTTTTGGCTAAGTGTCTTCTAAGTTCTGGTATTTTACAAGACAAGTAGGGTAAGGGATAAAATCTGTGGTCAACTAAATTCCATTCCTACTTACTATTCAAGATGAAGCAGATGATGACAAATGGTCATCCACAAGCTTTAGCAAATTGTACTGCCACTCAAATTTGCAAGAGATTCACTACCTATCTCAAGCTTCTCTGATTTTTGTCTTCCTGCAACACTCCATTGCACGGTTTTTCTCTGATTGCACAGTGGCAACTGTGGAAACAGCTATCTGGAAGGAACTGCAGTTTTACAAGTTGGGGTCAAACTCAAAAATTCCCACGAATCCTCTTCCAGCATCTCATGATCCATCTTTTTTTGGCTAACAAGCAACATTCTTACAGTATTAATAACCACCCCAGATTAAAAAGAAATAAAATAAAGGGTTACATATCACGATGGCCTTCACACTCAACAGTTTTTGAAGATGTATTTGAATGTCACCCTTCAGCTGGCACTGCAAGCCAATGATTGTTCTGCAAAGCAGAGCTCATTTCAGTTTCACCAACGGCACTTGCCATCTAGCTTGCCTGTAGCTTCACCAACAGAAGAAAAAGAACTGCCATCACCTGAAGAAACTTCTCTTGGAATAGTCATGTGATGCAGGTTTGCATTTGTGTTTAAAAAATAGCAGTAATGGACTGTTTTGGCACAGCGTGACACGGACACCATCCACCACAGCATGTCAGGATGACACATAGCCTCAGGCGATCTGTATGCAGGTAATCTCAGAGCTGCAGCAGCAACTCATCAGCAAGAAAGCTGGCTCTATAAATACATACTTGCAGTGAAATGCATGTAATTGTGCAAAGACTGTTCGGAACATCAGGAGTTAACAGCACCCTCTAGAACTTAATATGCTCATATCTTGTTCTACGTATTTTTTTCACATGGTACCTAAACAGAATATCTTGAATGCTGATACTACTTTTCGTAATGGAAAAATTCCTTAAAATAGCCCTAGACTGCTGAAACACTGTTTTGTATTTGAAAAAAATGTCTGGAAAACAGGAGAATACAGTGCCATGGAACAATCTGAAGTGTACCTCATAGCATACTGGGAATACTGTTGCTTTTGGAGGGCATGGACAGGGAGAAGACCTTGCTCAAAATACATACACACAGTAATTATTGCCACTACAATTTTGCCCAGTGACAAATGCACTATTTTTATAGGGCATATTCAGGGTGGTGTGGTTCAGAGGTGGTGTCCAACACTACAAAGAACAAAACCAGGAGCTACTTTGAGAATGCAAGAAATGGAAACGTTTGTTTACTGCAGCAGCCCACCAGCATGATGCACATTTCCATGATGCACAAGCATCAGGAAAGACAAAGAGGAAGATGCTTTAAGTAAATAGCTGAGGTAGAAAGACCTTAAGTATCACTGCATTGAGGATGCTTTGAATGCAGTCAGCAGGAGTCGGTAAAAGAGGACAGAAAGGAAATACAGAAAAATAAAGTAAGATGGCTTTGTTGGCTTTGGTTTATGGGCTTTTTTTTCTCACATTGTGTGTATTTTTTCAATGCATCTAACAAGATTGTGATTTTAAAAAAATTATCTGCTTGCATAATTTGCAATTGCAAGCAGTGAGTAAAAGCAAACACCGTATGTATGCCCTCACTGCCCTGGAGTAAATCTACTGAGTCAAAAGTAAGGTGACCTCCCCAGGGCAGGGCATGTATGGCATGACAGAGCATGCAGAAGAGTTTGTCCAGTCCCCTTACACATCCGAAGGAAAGAACACATCACAGGAAAGGAATATGGTTTTCAGGCATCTTGTCATCATAACAATCAATGCTTGTTCCAGCATACTGAAAACAAACTCTCTCACTCATGGCTTTTTTAATAAGGTCTAGTGTTACAGTCACTGTTGGAGGCCCAGATGTTTTCCTTTGCTTTTCTGTAAATGAGCTTCAGGTTCTAACTTAGATAAAACACTGCAGCAAGAAATTGTCTTGTCAATATCCTCATTGCAGTGCCTGTTCTAAAAGGCTTTTCAAACTTTTGCTCCTTCAACGATTAGGAAGAAGCGGATCCTCCAGTGCCAGGACAGAGCACAAGACAGAGTACCATGCCTCATAGCAATAATGCTCACTTACGCAACTGCAATTTTTGCTGTGTATCAAATTCTTCACAGTAAGTTGTAACTGGGCAGCATGGCACAGAAGAATAGAGGACGCAGGAAAACAGACATGTTCACCCTGGTAACACGGGCAGCAGTATCTACAGCAGCTGGAAAGTTGCCATAAGAGTGAACAAGCACAGATGTGCCCAAATATTAATATTCATTAACTGGTGTTCCGTGAGCTTTCTACAACTTCAACTGCAATTACAGAATGTGCATTACCTCACCAGCCAGTATTTCTGATGAATCGCATCCTGTTAAGGATGAGATCATTTCAAGGAGCAGAAACTGAATTTAATGAGGATCAAACCATCTTGCAGAGGCAATCCTTAAACATAGCTCAACATTCTTCAGAAATAATATTGGCCATCTCCATTCAGTTCTGGTATATGATTAATGTCTTTAGTAGGAAAATTGTTTCATTCACGATAAGAAGAAAATAATTACACAGTTTTAAGAAAACAAATACATTTGAGAGTTGGTTTTACTTATGACCAGAAATTGTAATAGCAGGCCCAAAAGTCTGACGAGTCATCATTTTCACTTTTGGTAAAATCTGGTTGCTATTACTTACTAATTTTCGTAAAGTAACAGTACTAATTATTTTAAAAGCCATTACCAAAGGACAGATGGACTTCACAAATTTGGAAGACAGAAAAAGCAATTTGATATATATGGGGCACAGATTACCACACCACAGCATCCCCACTCCCAGAAAGTCCTACTCTTAAAGAATCATCAATCTGGTGAAGAAGAAATAGTGTTTATTCTCATAACAAGATCTAAAATCATACAAGATCATACTTTAGATCTAAATAAGTACTAAAAAGAATCAGTTTAAGATATAAAATAGAAGCTGACAAAAGACATCAATTAACTGTCATTTGAAATCTTGCTCATAAGTACTTGAAATTTCAATTTGATTAGGAGGAAATGAAAGGATGACACCAAACACAACAGAGGAGCTCTTCACATCACTTACAGCAATGTCAAACAATGTCCTTGAAAGTGAGGCTTCCATTATCTTACACGGAAAAGGCCAAAAATACTGCCTTCTGTTCAGCCGAGCCAGCTATTTATATTTCTGTTGGCACCAAAGTATATGTAAAAAAAAAAATAAAAATCTTTCTTAATAGTTATTTGATTACTAAATTCTCTTGCTAATTTCTTCAGTTTATATCACAATTTTTATAGTATTTTTCAACTAGGTATATGCTGAGCTGAATTTCTGATAGTTGTTCTACTTTTGACAATTTCTTGTGCAGTTAGCATGTTTTTTTTCTAAATGAGTGCTTATTTACTGCTCCAAATTTTATCAGCAAATTCGCCGGTTTAGTAACTAAATAAATTAAATATACTCTATTCAAACATCTGCGTTATTTCAACTTTATTCTAAAAGTAACCACCTATTCTAAACATTACTACAAAGCTAATGCGCACCTTCATTTACTGAGAAGATCAGAGTTTGATCTTTGAACACCTTATCACACAGGCTGGAGTTACTTACCAGCTTTCAAAACTGTCTATGAAGTTTTAAACATAAAAAAACATTTTTTATACTAAAATCATATATTTTTAATGTATTTTAATAATGACTTTTGATACTTCTTACTAATAAAAATCAAAGATATTGTATTCATATAAAACTTGTCTAGTGTATTATAAAAAGCATTTAAACCAAGAAAAAAGACTAGCAGTTTAACTTGTCAATAGAGAACAGAAGTTTTACTGTAGCTAAGTAATAATATAAAATAAACAGTAATTAGGATTAAAATTCCATGCCAGAAAGCACATTGAAATAACTCACAGTCAAACCACTTCATGTTAGAATATTAAGTATGCCACAACCAAATAATTCCAAACCAAGAGAGATGGACTTTTTCATTGTAGATTCCACCTTTAGTTGTACATCTCTGGAACATCAAACTGTAATGGGATTCTACTATTACAATGGATCTCTGAGCTTCCTAGATGAAAGTAAAAAATAGTAAGAAATATAACAGAAGCTACTGAAAACTCTATTTAATACATCCTTAAAGTCTTACTGTCTTCAAAGGTAGACATAAATGAATAATTTTAAAATTCAAACAGGCATCATGTTCATCTTTTTCATTTCTGAAGCACTGACAGCATGAGAGGTGCATTCAAGCCAGGTGAATGCCGAGCATTCAGTGCTGAGGAACCCAACAGCTCCCTTCCCACATTGCCTGTTTATTTCAACTATTATTCTACATGTGGAGCAATAGTGAGTTTAGATTTTCTTTAAGAAACAAACAACACCACACACACATCAGATACAGGCAGAAACTGGCATGATTTTGAACCTTATAACAACTGTAACATTTCCATTTGAGGAAAGGCTTCCACAAAGCTCACACATTTAAAAGGAACTGCATCTCCACGCATGTTAAATGATTATTTAAACAACTTTGAAAGATGAGTTTAGTTACATTTTTCTGAACTACAGATCTGACAGTAAGCTTGAAGGGCAACTCACAGTATGTATGAAGAGATATCTGGTCAACAGGACCATGTTAAAAACAAAGTACCAAGCAGAAAACCTAAAAATTATGGCTGTCAAAGACTGTGTCTTACCAGCCCTTAAATATTTTGCTTGTTATCCTCTTTCTACAATCCTATGTATTTGATGAACACAGGTGTAACTACTTTTGCAAAACTCCAGCTTTACCTGTTCTTATAAAACATTATTTTAAGACATATACTTACATAACTGATTCACAAAGCATACAGTCTATTTCATTCCTGTGTCTTTGATGTTAAAATTCAAAAGATATTTAATGGTAGGAGTTAAAGTTCACAGCATTGGCTAATTCAGTTTTTATCTGGTGTGATGTTGCATCTCTGTGACTAAAGGAAGTGCTTTGAATTGCCTACAAAGGTCTCAAGTTCAGAGTAAATGTGACAAAGCTTAAAGACAGAGTACATGTAATAAAACTTTGTGTGTATATAATCACTATTATTATTTGTATCAGTCTGACTGATACTGGGATTTTATTGTACTGTACATTGTGGATTTATGTTGAAAGGCAGATCTTTCCGAATCTACCAAAAAAAGTCTACAGCTTAGATCTACAGTCAGAAATATAAGTATTACATATACATAAACTGCCACAGTACCTTGCTATATCTCTAATTTTTTTCATTTAAAACCTCTTGTAATTGATAACATTGTAAAAGATCAGTAGGACTGTTACTCCAGTTGTAAAATCTATGCATCCTACCAATGGCATATAGCTATTAAAAGAACAACTTTGAGCATTTTCCTTAGCACAGGAAATCTATTTCTCATTTTCTAATTTTATAGACACTGAATCCATGCCTTATTTGTTTGCTTGTACTTCAGCTGTGGGGTTCACAGGGTCACATGAATAATTATAAGATTATTCTGGATAGTACTTAGGGGCCAGGAAATTCTCAGAGTTTTCATGACTGAATTGTTTAATAGACTTTTAGGTCAGGCTACAAAACACGATTTCATGAAACAATATAACTTTGTTCTATAAAGAGGCATTTTTCACTCTAAGGGTTTGGTTTTTTTAGTTACCTAGAGATAGGGAAAGCACCATTCCTTGCTCAAAGTAACAACAGAATATTGATACACTGAACTTAATTTTTAAATTAATCTTAATTTATTGATAAAAAGTGAGTCTTTATTCACTGCCCACAATGAATATACATCAATAGGAAATATCAAAAGTTCAGGAAAGTTTAAGGTAAGGAAGTGTGAACAGGTAACACACAATGCAATGACCTAAAGAAATCATTTCTTCTTTTCTTTGTTTCCAGCTGGTGTGTTCAGATGCTGCCTTAAACTGAATGTCCAACAGAACACAGTACATTCAATTTTCACATCTTGTTTTTATGACATAACTTTGATGATAGATACCCAATATACACTAATGGCCATACTTCTATTTTAAGACAACTGTAAACTAGAATAAAACTATATTTACAAAAGTAATTGTTACTGAACGAGTTATTGAGTTTCATCAGAATCTGCTAAAAAGATGAAATGATGGTATTCATTTACATTAAAATGTACAAGTTTATTTTGCTTTCTCTAAATGGAGTTTTCGAAGCCAATTACAAGATCTGAACACAGGACAATGACTCATTAATTTTATTTCCAGTTCAGTTCTACTTGCCTGAAATGCACAAGATAGATAATCTAACGTCCTGCAACTTTCAAAAGTTCCTAATCCTTTATCGCAGTTGGAAGTTTTTTAAAGTAAATATGCTCATTTAAGAGGGAGAGAATGAGAATGACTGAGAAAGAGTGACTGAACAAGGGAATGGGAATGAGAGAGCAGTAGTTCAGTGTCTAAATCACATGTTTTAATTGTTAATGAAGTAAATATGATTCTGCAGGACCAGAATATATGTTCTCCTGTCCTTTCCCACTGGAGTGGAATGTCACTTGAGGCTTGATTTTCAGAATTTAAGGCATCTGGCTTAAGACCAGAAGAACAAAAATATTTCAAATTAACTTTCTTGTTCTCTGGGGACTGTTTTAGACCCAGGGACTACAGTTTAGTCATCCATGAGATTTATTTTGCTTTAGCGTTAGCTTCAACTAAACTCTGTACATACAACAGCTTCCTTACCAAAAGTCATAGCCATGCTTTTCTGTGCAATCATTTTTATAAACTGCAATTATATTACACTATTTTATGCATAAGTAACCCATGTATATGCTTAACCTCTCAAAATGAAGGATAAAACTTAGATCCCTATTATAAGCTTCCCTTTTCACCATCACACCAGTTTAAAAAAAACTTCAACTCATTTATTTATAATTACACATGCCAAATTTTGGAATTTTTAAACTTTTTAAAAGCTTCACCTTAGTGAAAAATAGTGCCCTTCAACAGCTTTGGGAGAGCTGAGCGCAGATTTGTTTTGAATTAACTGCACCAAGTTTTCATGTACATAATGAAGTATTCATGTACTCGAGGGAAGAAAATTTGCAGTGGATATTTCAGTTACTCCCAAGCAAAAATGGTTATTCCCTCATTTTAAATAATCAACATAGGATTAAAAAAAAAAAAAAAAAAAAGAAAAAAAAGAACCCCAAATTTAAAAGCACTGCAGTTTTCCTTACAATTCTAGGAGTAGCATAACATTTTCCTGAAGTCTAAATTACTCTAAACTTCACAAGTATGCTGTTAAGATCTTTAGAGGGCATTTTTGTCACAGTAGTGTCACTCTGAGAATAAGCAGGAAACCTTTTTTGTTCAGAGTGCTACAACAAGAACTTGAGGTGGCATCAGGGACAAAACCCAGAAGTACTTTAGAAAGCTAATACAGATCTCATGGATCTTTACTGCAGCAGAGAATAAACAAGCCCCTTGTAATTTCCAGTCCCTGATTTTTCCAGTAGTGTATTCCCACTGAAGGTAATGTTTCCATATGCTTTTAATAATACAGGTCTCATCAAACCCCAAATCTACATAAAATATATAAACCTGTTCTAATTCTAGCATAGAAAAGGGCAATCCTGTGGTGAATAAAGGTGATTTCCATCTGAGACATGTAAGTTTAAAATCTATTTTAAAATTGAGCCTTTATATTAAAAAAGTTACCCTACATACTGTACTAATACATTCTTCTACAATGAAACCTGCCTATAAAGATTTATCTATCAAAGATCATATGAAAACAGAAAATGAAGCAATGATGGAAGTTTAGTTACTTATGGATAGAAAATAAAACATGGAAAATTTGAGCACACAGTTTAGTATTATTAAAATAACTGGTACAAAAATGATAATTCTTAAGAGTCATGGCCTCTCACAAGACTAATAGAGAAGCAAGAAGGAATACAGATGGCAATAAATACTATCCATAAACTAAGATGGTTTTGATAACTCTGTACCATCAAGCTGTACTTGACTGTAATTTTACATTTTAGTCTAGTCATTCTTTTTTTATCTCCTGACTGGCTACCTGTGTATTTACTTTCTTCATGGGGCATTACTCTTCTGGACTTACTAATACATCAGAGCAAAGGCCCATATTCACATACATGCTACTTCACAATATGGTCAGTTAATAATGTTATATCTGTATATCCCACAATCACCTTTTTTATCACTTTGTACATACTTTAAAAGAGGAATTTTATCTTCCTATGCATTTATTTGGCTCCTTGGAAAATAAGTCCCACAGTCTAATGCTGACACACATTATCACAGTATACATGACTTTTAACACTATTCATAGTGTATCAACCTTCAGTTACCTTTTATCACTTCACACAAAGAAAAAGCAGATATGCGGGCCTTTTACTGAAGACCTCAAAGCTTTGCCATAATGCTTCCAGCCTATTTGCTTTTAACAAAGTAAAGCTACAACGCTAAACTACAAAAGCATCAGAAAGGTAAAACTCCTCCTGCTATAGAAGTGAAAATAACACAAGTTGTCACAGTGACAGAGTTTGTGTTCATTAAAGATAACCATCACAGCTTGCTCTTACTAACCATTAGAGCTTATGTACGAAACGGAACACTATTTATTTTTACAAGTAGGTACTTGGGTTCCTCATTAACCAACCTACACAATAAAATGCTTGGGCCAAGTCAAAAGCACTGTTCATAGTTTAAATTCCTGAAACATTGTACTTTACTGGAAGACTAGTACAGGAATTGAACATTATATTTTCAAGTTTTTTCAACTATTTAAAAGTACAACATATGTTTGAGAAAAGGAAATAATTCTTTCACTATCATCACTAGTATGTAGTGAGCTGCCTGTAATTTTAGTTTCACATGCGTACAATGTGACAGTAAGACAAAACAGGATCTTTAGACTTTATAAAAGCAGACATAATAATAAAATGTCATCCTGACTGTATTTCTACCAAACATTTTTCTCTTAATTACACTGGGTGAAGTGATAGGTACAGAATTTGCTTTCATTTATATTCTTACTGAATATTCTTACGGAAAAAAACCCAAAACTTATATAACCAGTTTATTTCAATATAATTCACTAAAGAACAGCAAATGTTTTCTATAAATTCCTGCTGTACATGCAATATTTCTTCATCAATTTACAGTAGCAGTGAGGTATTCATTGGGGATTTTAATGCTGACTTCATTAATTGTGTCTAAGTATGTTATCAAAACAACAAAGAAAAAGAAAATCAATGTACTTCTATTACTTTATTTATAGAGTTAGAACCTAGAATTCATCAAACAACTAGACAGAAGTTCAACCAAGTTTTATAACTTTAAGTACTAAAATTCTGTAAGTGGCTTTACAATCAATTAAACACAATAAGCTAGTAAACATTCACATGCAGTATGCCTAATTTAAATTAAAAAGGAAACAAAACCCAGACTTTTAGAAATTGCTAATTGTTTACATCTGCAGGGCAAGTACTGGCTGAAAAAGAAGCATGTTCCAGTAAGAAATACCCTGTTTAATATAGCAAGAATATATTTTTCTGCAGCACTACATTCTTCTTACTGCAGAGGGAAAGCCTTCCTGTTATTCCTGCAGTAAGAAAACTTTTTTTATATTTTATATTACATGAACCATACCTTTTCCTCTTGTGTTTCACCATATCCATATCCATGTCACATCAACTGGTAAGAAAAATAGAACTGTATAGAATTTGAACAAGTAAACGCAGAAACTGCAAGCTAGCTTTCAGCAATACAGGATGACAGTCTGTTCTCGTCTACAGAGACTGCCGAAGAGCCTGGAGAGAAAAGAAGTTCATTGCCAAATCTTAATCCCGTCGCTGCATTTCACATGGTGCTGCCTCACCTCGGCATCTCCTACAAGTCTGCTTTTCCAACAGTCAGTGGAAATCTGTTCTCTGTAAAAACTCCGTAAGCGTTTTAGTTTAACCACAGACACACAGATAACAAAGCTAACATATTTAATATTTAATTTTGCTGATATAGTGGAGATTATGTTTACATTAGTGCACATGAAATTATGCAATGCTAAATTTATCTGAAAGGAATGCCTTAGACTCCTGGTATTGTATGAATTTATAGAAAAAAAATTTACAATGTTAGCCATTAAGTAATTTCTAAAATGTACTTATAAATACAGAAAGCAATGTCACCAGCATGATGTAAACTCACTGTAAGTAAAAATAAAATAATTCATCTCACATTAGATTTATCCTCTCTAAGTTACTAATGCAAATACATTATTGCAGAAAATACATAGATTAACCGGGAAATAAAACTTTGAGCTAAATTACATAAACACAAGAAGATTATTTCTAATGGCTATCCTCTTGAAAACGTTCCCAAGCATACTGCTGAGGTTTGCTGCACACTGCTCTACTCTAATTCTGCAGATGTCCTTTCCATTGACCCACCATATTTCTTCACAAGGGGGCACAATTTAGACACAAAAGGACTGTTTCACAAGCTGCTTTTGAAAACCTAAAATTTCCAAGGGCAGCTGTATGCTACTTTAACAGGGTCGCAGAGGAACACAAAGTGGATGAAATAGAATCTTTCCTAGTGCAGGAACTCAAATAAGGAGCCTTACAAAAGCCTCTTTTATTTTTTTTTTAGATTAAAGTATAGGTGAGTGAGCCCACAAGGAAGAGCTACAGCACACTGGCTATATTGTGAGTGCATGGCCTTACACTCCTCAGGAAGAATCCTTAAAGTAGGTCACACTTCAAATTAACTTGAATAAATCCATATGTTGTAACCTGAGTAACTTTATCTGAGAAGGGAGCCTTGCTATTATTTAGTTTACCTTCAAATACCGTGCTTGAAATCTGTGGACAAACACTGAAGAGCAATGACAGCTGAGAATACTGTCATGGAAAGCCACTGAGTAGCAGAAACTGTAAAATAAATGGAATAGCTACCTATCTTCTGAAAATACATTCTAAATAACATGACTCATCCTTTACTGTCTTTAAAATATCTTCCATTAACAGTTATGGAAAAAATTAACACAGAAGAAAACCCATAGAAATATATGGTACAGTCGCATGCTACAGCATCAGCAAAGTAAACAACATGAAAGACATACAACAATCAGTAAAACCCAATAGCTTCCTTCAGCATCCTCTTACAATAATTAACAGATTGCAACAAATACAGTAAAAGGGTACATGGCAGAGACCATTGTTCATTACTTCTCCTGTCTAAAGAAAACATATACAATGACTTCTGGAAAAAAAAATGTACAAATGTTTTAATATTATTGTACTAACAGTACTTGTCAGCATAATCGCTATTAAATATAACATCATCTAGCAAGTAATGTAAAAATAGCAAGAAAAAGCTGAGTTCTGTGAAAAAATTCACAAAAACTTATAAAACTTTGTCATTAAAGGCTCCAAAGATCAGCACATTGTGACCATTTTAAGTACTGCAGGCTCTGGCATTGCAACACAGTTTTCTAGAACTGAAGCAAAGACAATTTCACATGCATGTTTTTCTTGAATAAGACTTTCTGGAATACATTGCATCTATTTTTCTACAGAATCTTTAGTTTTACAATAATAGTGAAATATCATAGAATTACCTGTGGAGAAGTGTTCTTTAGAAAAAAACTGTCTATTTCTAATCACTGATTTTCTGGTATTGCCTTGATATTATAACACCTGTTTTGGTACCCCGAATTCCCTAACAGCAATTTGTGTCTGATTTCCTTAAGTGCTGGAAGCCAAAAGAAATTTGTTATCTGTTACTGTCACGGAAAATGTACTTTTGCTTGAAAAGGCATAACAATAGCATATTCTAAAATCTGGCTCTTTTTGCCAAGGATTTCTGTCTAGAAAACAATCCCTTTTCATGGTATCAATACTGACAGAAATCTTTACATGGAATTCCCAAGCACGAAAAGCCAAGGTAAACACCTCTTCCACATACACCAATTTCATTCCATTTTTGGAAATAGCATCTGTCAAAATTGAGACTCTTTGATAGAGACATATCATATAAATATTTAAAGATACCTCTCCCACAGAAAACATGTTGAATACACTTCCAACCACGCTGAAGTTTGCAGCACAGACTAGCTCCTCAGAGAAACCCCTACCATTATACACTTCTTGCAAATAAACATGACAAAAACCAGCTATTTTTCCTTAGCTGGCCTGGCAAAGGTTTTACTGGAAACAGACAGAAACATCTACAGATGTTCTACCTGCTACCTGTCTTATGTGACAAACCTGCTCCTTCATTTCTTTGAAACCATTATCTTTCTTCATAATGGGTAGCCCCACTTTTACATGGGAGATTAATGAAAAGACATCCATCTTTTCTACAATCACTCCAGTCCCAATGGCAGCTTCTATTCCACTGCAAAGTAGGGGAGCAACAATCACTTTGAATTAAGCGAAGTAGGGAATCTAATAAAGTTCAGGTCAGTATTTTTAATTGCTTTTCTTAACTACAAGAGAATTTATTCCAAGATAAATTTGAAGTTTGTTGGCAAACATCTATGGGCATTTAGTTCATAATGTATTGACACTTTCAAGTCTATGGATGTTTTAAAGGATACATTAATGATTTTTAGCAAAATAGTTTTGAAAAAAAGAAACTGATAAGAAACATGACTACAGTAAAAAATAATTACTTAAAAGTATGCAATATATTTAGGTTAGCAGCTCTAGAATCTCTAGTTTTACCTATATAGTATAATTGCTAAAGTTCACATTTTTTCTTAGCTATTACTTTACACTCACTACAAAAGTGTTCTTTGAGAATTGAGAACAAAGCACCTGAACAAAAGATATAATTTTAACTGAAAATTCCTGACTCCTGGGGTCCATAATAAAATCTTCACTTTAAGTGCCTACGACCATGTTATTATTCAAATAGTGTGAACCCTGATACCATCTAGTACAGAAAGTGCTTTACTCTCTTAAGCTTCTTTAACACGCAGCATGATCCGCTATGCAAAGAAATACTTCAACACAGCCAATCTGCTCTTGGCAGTCCCAACAAAACAAGAATCTGATTTGTTCAAATGCAATTTGAGTGTACTTCTGACAGATAAACAATTAAATTCTCTTTCCTCTTTGGGGACTCAGGGTTTGTGCAGAAGAACAAAACACTATCTAAATTCCATGTAATGCTCTCTAGCCTTTGAATTTAAGATCATCACGTCCCCATAGTCCTGAACATATTCTTTTCCACACAAACAGGTTTATCAAGCTGACTAAATTCTCAGCACCCTGAAGTGCCTCCCTACACAAAAGAGACTGGGGGAAGCAGGCTTACAGTCTACATCCAAGATTTCAGGCCTGAGCTGTTCTCGAGATCTCATTAGGTGATCCCAATATCACATGTAAGACACGCGACAAGTGTTGACATGCATAAACCAGTTAGAAGTAAGGCACCAGGAAGACATCCTCACTCTCTCTGTCTTAGCACAGGGTTAGCAAAAAGCCCAAATGCTTTTCCTGTCAAAGACAGTTATCATGGATTTTTCAGTGCCACAACATATGGACCTGATAGCATAAGAACATTTACAAGAGACTCCACTCATCTGTGGAATCCAACAGATGAGCAATATTGTTCTCTCCAACCCACATCAACAGCTTTTTTGTTATTTGTTGTTCTTTCAGTTCAAGAAAGAAAAGCTGTGCTTTCCCAATAATGTCAAGGAATTTTAGGTAAACAAACCACTGCAAAATGCCTGAGGGATGATACTTTAGAGTTTATTGTGCCAGCACATGAGGAATAAATGGTGCAACCTGCTTTAGCAGAAGATGACATTCTCCCCAGATGCAGGATTTTCATGACAAAAAGGTGAAGTTGCCCTATGACTCAGCTTTGTTCTCCTTCCAAAGCAAACAAACCAACAAACCACCTCTGCAAAGACTGACTATACGACCTCTTAATTAAGAGCCTGTCAATTCCAAAATAGCTTTAATTTCACAGTGACCGTCTTTGACACTGCAAAGAGATGAGAATTTATGCTATAGCATAGAAGTAAACTCTATATTTCCTACAAATCATTAAATACATATCTTGTTAGCTTCCTACTTCTCCGTATCAATGGAACTGGAGAAAGCACATATCTGCAAGGAATTGTATTACAGTATACAGCCTAGGGGAGGAGGGAGGAGGGAGGAAGGAGAGGAAGGGGAGGAAAATGAAGACAACATCCCACATATCCTCTTTGGTCTGCTTGCCAGATCTATCCCAAAGCAGAAAAACCCAGATGAAGAACTCTTGTGCTATAACTTCTCTCACATAACTTTCATTAAATTTGTCTGCATAGGTTCATCCCAAAGGGCTTTAGCTTCATAGACATTTTGGAACCTTTGTACCAAGACATGCATTTGCAACACATTAAGTACTCTAGTCCTTTCACTGAGAAAGTGAGAGCTATGTTTTAAGCTCCAGAAACTTATGCTTTTCATCACAAATATTCTGCATGATTTGATCCAAACCATCCCTGGAAAGCTGCTTCTTGGTGAAAGGAGAAAAACATCCCCATGAAAAATTATTTCCTACAAAAATATAAATGGGAACTCTCCAGCTCATAAAATTACTGGTAAGAAGGAAAGAAGACAAAAAAAATCAGGAGACCATTTCAGAGGAATTCAGAAAAACAGACTGAAGCCTAGCTTTCCATTTTTTATATCTGACAAAAAACGACTGGAAAGTCTGCACTAAAGCCTTGCCAGAAATGTCCATCACTAAGTACCTTAACATTTTCTTTCCTGTATACTTCCTAATTTCTAAAGTTCATTGAAAAGTTTTACTAGCCACGGGTTCGTGAGTTTCTTCTCTTACTTTCCAAAATGAGGAAGGAAAACTATACCCCAAAATCAGTACATAATACTACTACTGTTTCACAAACACAGAAGAAGTGGAGAAAACAAGTATATAAATAACATCTCCAAGATAAGAACTATTCAGAGAAAGAGTCTGCAGGTAAACCTGTGACTTCTAGCTTTCAGTATTTAACTCTTCACTGAACAACTCTCCTTCAACTGCCGCAATTATAAGGCTAGACAAACCTTTGTATATTGCCTGACCTTTCCGAGGAATTACATACCCCTTTCAATGAGTTAGGTAAAGATACACTGGTGTATGGCTCACTCACTCTTGGATATTAACAAACAACAAGATAGTCTTTAACTCAAGACATGCAAGAATACCAGGACATGGCTATAAAATGACATGAAGGAGAAAGTCTTACCTTCTGACAGTAGTAAACTTCAATAATTATACAATATTTTTAACCCATCCACAAGTGCTCTCTGAAAGTGCATCTAAGCAACTGGTTCCAAAGCCATTCTATTGTTAAATATAAAGGCTAACTTTCTGTCAACCCCATTTCTATTCTTCTGAGCTAACTTGTTTTTAGAAAGCTGCTATTATTTGTGAACCTCAGAACTGGAGCTACTCATTATTTGTTTTAGTCAGATCAGAAAACACAGCTACACACTGTGTTTAATAGTTATGATTTACATCTGATTCCATCTACTGGTAGGAAAATTATTTTCAATAGCCAGTTGAATTGTCTGTACAAGGGTATGGACAAGCAAAAATCTTTGCCCACAATCTTATTCATTTTATAGAAAGTAAAATGAATAATCAGGTTCTTCCAACAAGGAATCTGACATCCAACATTTAAAAATCTGCTAGCAAAGACTCTAAGGAGGGATATTCCAATGTTTTTTGAAATTCACAGGCTGTATTGTAAACACCTTGACTTTAAAGCCTAACCATGATTGAAATGCATAGCAGTGAAGACTGAAGAAAAGAATTCATTTTAAATTTCTTTCATACGATCTTTTTTAGTGTTTGCATTGTTCTGTACATGAAAAAATGTTTCCTTTTTTCATTTTGCCAAGAGTAACTTTTTCATAAATCCAGATTTTTAAATATTTTTCAAATACATATGCGAACACAGAGGACATTTTAAGCAATGAAACAAAGCAAATTGAATAAATCTTTTATATTCAGATAACTTGCTCAGAATAAGTCTTCTTTTTGTTTATATTCATGTAAATATAACTGTCATGACATAAGACTATGCAAGAGAAAATATCATCTCTGTTCAAGCCATATAAGCGCAAAAAGACAGGGAGGTTGGCTCCATGATGGGCAAATTCACCTCAGGAAAAGATTATTTTGTCTTTTTTGTAGAAGAGAGCCAGGAAAACACAAAACCCCAACTTTAAACCATTTTGTGAGGATTCCCCTATTAAAAAGGGGAAGGAAATCTCAGAAAAGTAAGGTTTGACATATACATCAGGACCTTATTTTTCAAAATAAAAAGTGAGATCAAGACTAATTGACCTACATGTCACCAGAAAGCCTATGAAAAGACCTAACTCTTCTGCTTGGTCACATAAGGGTGGAAAAAGGCCTGCCTCCCTAAGCATGTTCCTAAATTGGACATGAAAACATAAATATTTCTGCTCAGCTTTTCAATGAAAGTGGAGGAGGGTTTACCATGAATTGCCTGAAAGAATCATTTTTTTTCTCTCTTAGCCTCTTCTGGACAGAGTTCACTTATATTTCTCCTTTTGATGACCATAAATCAAAGTTTGGGAAAAACACTTTTTTGTTGTTTTTCTTTTTTTTTAATGTAATATGACAGGAGTCATTCAGCATTTCATGGGAAGTCAACTGCAGTATGTGGAAAATGCTTAAAAAAATTGATGGGAAAGGATTTTTCTGAAGCAACTTTTGACACCAGTGTTTGTTGAATCTTTTGAAGTGCTGGGTAAATAATCATATGAAACAGTAAATTCATAGCACAATCCAGTTAATTTACTCCCAATGTAGCATACATATGTTTCTGAAAGAACAGAGGACTGTGCAAAGAAGTATAAACCTGTAGCCATTTTAGCAACGCACCACTGAACATGTGCTTTCCAACCAGTGAAACAGTTAAAATGGGGGCGAGTTTGTACATGCTGTTCCCTCATGAAATATTCGACCCAGAAAAGTGCCAAAGCAGCTTAGTTCAGAAAGTGGCTCTGTTATAATACAGCTCAAAAACATTTCAACTGTAATTTTTGCAAATAACATGAACACTTGTTCTTCTGGATTTTTAAACGTTATTTATCTTTGAATGTTAAGAAATGAATTAGTTACAAGAAGAATAACAGAACCATGAAGTTTGGAGTCAAATGTAATAAGTTTGTTGAGTCTACTGTAAGCAAATTTACTGTCAAGAAGAATCTTTTTAAATACCTCTAAAGCAGCCAGTTACTTCCCGTAACGAAACAAGCCATGAATGTTTCCATGTGCAATTAAATCTCCATATTGTTTGTGTACCATGACTGAACTAAAAAACCTTCAGAGCTGGGAAAGCAGTGCAGCACAGTACAGACACCTGAACTAGCTCTGTGAAATTAGAAGCATGTGGAAGTAATAGCATTACCTGGTTTTTCCACTGTGTTGCATTTCTGCTCTCTCCTTGATATTACATTAGCTAATGGAACGATGACATAACATGGTGATGACAATTCCATTTCACACATGCATTGATTACAATGTGTTTGAATAATTCATTCCTTTTCAGACAATAAGCATAGACTTGCTTTTATTTGATCTGATCTGTAGTAGATCACATTATGAAAGACACTACGAAGTACCTTCTCAATTATTTTCTAATATGCTAAGAATAAATTTAGAAAAAAATAAAACTATTATTTCTGATCAGTCTAAAGAAAAATATTATTCTTCCAGTAGATAACAGGATATTAGATCCCCTCATGTCTACTAAAAGAGTAAAGAATAAAAACTATCCACCAACATAACAGAAATTTTCTATCTGAATCAATATACATTGACTGCTCCACTTATTATCTCACGTTATGTCTACTCTGTAAGATATCCTGAGATGTATATCATGAAGTCATACACCCATGCATCATTGGGTGAAAACAAAAATATTTAATACTGGCCATACTCTTTACTGTATCTGCCTAATCTAGTTTTTAAAATGCCCAAGTCAGCTCTGCATTCACATCTACAAGCAGTGTAATACTTTTAAAAGCACAGCTTTGTGTACAATACTTGATGAAACTGCTGCCCAAATGGCTGGCAAAAAAAGCAATTCTGACCTGCAGGCAAAGGAACACCAAAGCTGCTGTATTATTTGAGCCTATGGGCTCTGAAAGACCACTCCAGTCTCCCCTGCCATGTCAGTGCAGATGTAGAGCAGCATTCAGTCTTTCTGCAGAGACTATGGCAAACAGACCATAATTTGCAACAGCGCAAGGACTTGAGAAAGATGTATCAGAGAAGATCTGTGACTAACTGGCACACATTTTTACACCCTTAGATTTAATATTTCAAGTGGAGGAAAATGGTTACATTTCCCTTTGGGCTTTGCGGCTTTTCTTCCAGGCATTCAGTTTACTAATCATACACCAAAACCAAGTATGGAATTACATTTTGTCTTGAATTCAGTTTTCAGATTTTCTTCTTTTGCCCTTTGCTTTTGACTAAAGAAATATCCACCAATGTCAATTAAAAGTGATAATGCAGCACAGAACAGAAATTAATTTAAATCATTAACAGAAGCTGCTTGTTAAATATATCAGTTGCTAATAAAACTGTATGAATAATTCTATCCACCAGATGGCATATGCCTCACATTTTGTTTCAGATATAGTCAGACTTCAATGACATGGTGAAGATCAGACTTTTCCTGCTTCTTTTTATTTTAATGTACAAATTTCAGTAATAGTTTTGAATTTATACAATTTCAACAAATGAACAGATATGTGCTGTAATCAAGGTACAGAAAGAAATTAATTTCCACATTACAATACATATAGCCATCCATGAGCTGGTTTGAAACCTTAGCCATTTCTCTCCCAGCAAGAAGATGCTAATACAATTCTACCAAGAAAGTTGCAGAGATTTGGGTCATGTAAATGTAGTGCAAGAATTCTGCTACCACTATAGTTTATCTAGGTTCTCTAATCAAGTTGCATTGTCAAAAGGACTGCAGCAAGACAAAGATTTTATCATTATGGGTATTCTATCAGATATTCAGTTATTAATGATCTGAATATATATGTATGCATGTATTTATGTATGGTCTAAGTGTAAATGAGTGATGACGGTTATGCAGATTGTGTAGTCAAACAGAAAGAAACCTTGTCAACACGTTCAGAGACTGTTTCAGTGGAATTTAGGCCCAGATTTTCAAATTGGACGCCTAAAATCAAACCTGTAAATCCCTAATCCTAACGTTGCTGATCTCAGTATAAGAAATACAAGGCAATTCTTTGACTGATGTCAGTCAGATCATTTGCATCTATCCATGGTATTTGGCTAAGACAAAGGAACTGTGCTAGATATCATGTCAACAGCTGGTTGGACAGTAACAACTTGCAACAGTTAGCAAATAGGCCAGCTTTTGAACAGGGATGTACAGCGTCATGGTTCTAGAGTCCTTTGATCTGAGCAAGTCCTATGATCAAACTTGATTCCAGCAGAAAACACAGAATTTCTTTTGCATCCTTCATTCTTATTCAAGTCTTGCGTTACTACGTGCAAAGGATCAACAGCTGGACCACATGTGTTAATAGACATACTAGTAAGGAGATCCCCTAACTACAGAAGACCAACTGAGAAAGAAAATCGGGTAATGTTTTTTAATAAGCAGACGTGTTACAGAAAAGAACGGTATCAGCAACTTGCTTATGGTGTTTGCTTGCTTATACAATATATGTTAAAAATTTAAAAAGTACAAAAATTAAAAATGCAGAATGTTCAGCAGCAACAACACTGCTGTCTTACAAAAACAGTGGAGTTTCAAATTTCCAGTTAACAATTTGTCAGTACTTTATCTATTTTTAAGCTCATGGACCTTTCTTCTTGGAAAAAAAACATTAAAATGAGGCAAATATTCAGAAGGCAAAAGAACAGGGTTTTCAATGTTACACAATAATGATGTACCTGTTCTAGACAAATATACCCCAAACTACTTATTTTCCCTCAATGGTAACCTTGACAATTCATTAAGAAGTTGTCACCCAGTCTTAAGGTGTCTGGAAGAATTTAATGTTTTAACATTTTGGCCTAACAACTTTCCAGATACTCAAAAATTAGTATCTGGAAAACCTGAACTTGCTTTACTGTCGTGCAGGCTCGCTGTGCCATCCAGCCTCTGCTCACCTGGCAGCTGCTCCTGATCCCAGGTACAGTTGTGGGATTCCCTTCCAGGCAGCTGGAGCTAACACAGACACAGAAGTCACAGACTGAAGCTCTAGGATGTGATTCAGGACAAGCATAAGAGAAGCAGCTCAGGTATGCCAATAGGAAGAACAGCTTTTCTCCCTTTAAATCTGGACATGAAATGGTGGATGTGGAGGGGGTATGCTGCCCTGCACTATTCTCTGCCCAGTTCTGCAAGGTTTCAGCAAACCGTAGTTTTAGTGGGGTTGCACCCAGGGCTTCAATACCCTCAGGCCACTCACAGCGCTGAAAGAAATCACCATGCTTGACAAGAGGGTCATAGCAAAGAAGGCAGCAATGTAAAATCTGAAGTTGAAAGTTATCTACATTGCAGGATGTAGAGCAGAAGAGAGGGAAACAATGAAACAGGACAATGTCAACACGACTGGGGCAGAGGCATAAATCTGACTACAGGATGACGATACAATGCTTATGGAACTTTTCACTTTAATTTCTCTTTTAAAATTACAGTTAATGTCAACTTTTCTTCTGTTCTCCACAAAAATAAAAAAAAAATTATGGTCTAGATTATCTTAGATATGGGCCAATATAGTATTTATGGACACAATATGAAGCAAATAATCTCATTTCAGTCAAAAACTACAAAATTTTATCCAGCCAAATCACGGACTCAGTGATCGGCTTCCAAGCTGTGGTACACATACTAATAATGATACACAAATGTCACCTAAGCAACCAAACAACTCTTCTTGCATGTGTGCATTAAGTTCTGCTGCTACCATGATGATGATATCATATAAGCAAGATGAATTTGGGAGCTCTGTCCCTCCTCTCTGAGAGAGAGGTGGACTCGAGATCTATAGCAGTGTCAAATTTTCTGATACACCTCATCTTAATCTTAAAAGAAACTTTGTGAAACTAAGCTTTCCAAAATGAAGTTTCATTCTATTTCTTTCATAATTTATTTTTATTTGTTGCCCAAAGAAGATTTTGAAACTTGTTTTTATCAAACCTGACACTCGGTAACTCTGCTTGCAGATTTGAAGTTTTTAAACTAACAACTATTTTTTAAAAGCATGTTATTTTCATCAGATACTTTCTATTGCAGAAAATATTCCTGGAAAAAAAAACTCCAGAACTATAAAACATAATCTAATTAAAAACCCAAGAAGCTAGCAGAATAGCCCAACTACTGAGCCTTGCCACACATGCTTGGCCCTGTCACACCATGCCTTGCCAGTGTGCTTCAGTACATAATGGTTTAGAAATCAAATGATGACTAACAATCACTCTCCAAATTCTATTATTTTCTTTGTATTTCTACTTGAAAGTGCAATCAAATACAACTTTACACCTAACCATTACACTACTAGCACTAGCTTACATATGCCTTAGTTCCAAAGAAAAACAGCAAACCCCTAAGTTCTGGTTAGGTTAGGAAATGAGATGTTGCTGGTTTTTGCCCTATTTTAGAGTCCTCAAATTCAAAGGACTCTCTGTCAACTCTCTCTTTTATTTTCCTTCCAAGTTCTTCATAGAACACTGGCTCCTCTTCATTAGTTGTTTCAGTTAACTACCTTTCATATCGTATTAGCAAATTCTACCCGGTACTGTTAAATAAATTTACACTTCTTTTACTTAACAAAAAGGGTTTTTCTGGGTTTTGTTCTCTTGGATCTAGTGAGTCACAACCACATGGATATGTCCTGTGAATCTGCTTTCATCTTGTTTGTTGTTTTCCTTGTGTTTCTTTGCAGACTGGAGAAATTTAAATTAAGCAAGAATCAGAGGAATCTGGTCAGTAATGCCTAATGTAAGTATTATAACAGACTTCTATTTTCCTGATGAGTACAACAGGGAAAAAAGTTACCAATCTACCATTTTCTATGATAGCTTGATGAAATGTGTATTTAACTTCAGCCAAAAATACCGACTCTCTTGGAAAGCCAATTACAGTCTAAAAGTGTAATACTACAGCCAGGTGCAATCAGTTGTCCAATGTGAAGTTTAAATGCTGTTTATTAACCTTCACTGGGAAAAATAAAAATCCCCAGAAAGAACATGGAAAGGAAGAAGGCCAGAAAAAAAAAAAGCTACAAATTAAACACAATAGCTATAAATGGTACAGATGTCTCATGTAAATTTGTACAAGCTCAACAAAAATGGATGTAAGGATAATAGAAGCAGGAGTGCCCATTAAGACCACACAACTGCATGAAGAAGGAACATCAGCCTTAACTATTAGCCTTGGCTGAAGAAAAAAAATACTATCTAGCAGTACAGAGCTAAAAAGAAATATATTGGGAAGTCTTCTTCTGTGTAAAAGACTGAAGGATAAAGGAGGCTCCATAAAGACCACCATGTAGGGAATAGTATGCAAGCCTAAGGTAAGTTCAAAAATGGCACTAAGAAACAAGAGCAGACAGCTATGGATAGGCTTAAATAAAAAGAACAAACCCAGTTAGGTTTAAAAAAAAAAAAAAAAATAGTTTTCAAGAGGGAAGAGGAACTTTCCTCCCTTCCCATCACAGAATTTAATGAGAAACCCCATGCAGACTTCTGAGATCAGAAAGTCTAGAAAGCGAGAGCAGACTTTGTAGGCATCCACCAAAAGGAACGTGGGGAGAAGGAGCCTGGAAAAGCCTCAGAGAAAAGGACCCAGTGCAAACTGCTGGAGAAACCTTTTCAAATGGCAACAGTGGGATCATATCCTGAGGTAAACGCTATTAAGGCTAGCATTTGTAGAAGTCTGCAGGGCCCTAAAAATGGTGTGGGCTGAGGCCTATAAATGAGTAAAGATAAAAAAATGGTTGATGGATACAGCACCAAGGGAGCAAATGCATATTCCAAGGTTCTGCAACTGGGACCTTCACCACAGACCAAGCTACAGCTCTTCCTCTACTACTGCCTGTTAAGAAACTCAGTGACCTAACAAGTAAGGAATATTTAAAGACCTCAGTTGAGGAAGAACCCCTGGCCATGGAAGTCAACATGCTGTCAGCTGTCTCCGTGTGATTTTCTATCATGTCAGAGGGTGCAGACTAAATAAGATCTGGCAACTTAGGTCACAGGGAGGACTAAAGAAGAGCAAAGGACAGGGGATGCCAGATGTCATAGGACAGCCTGCTGCACTAGGACAAAAAAAGAAGAGTCAACAACTGATCCTTCCATAATCCTATGGTGACAACCTCAGTTCTGAAAACAAAGGGCAATATTTTCATTACTCTCTACATAAACACCTTTCAAATTAGTACATAGCTCATTTAAAAGCCTTGAAGAAAGATGTTTGAAGCCAGGACAAAACACAGCTGTTATCTGTGTGGATGTGGATTAAATTCACTGCAAACAAAAAGAAATAGTGTACTGCACAAGCCAGTCCTAAGACTGATCAAATATACCAATTCTTCCCCAGTAAACCTGCCCTCCTTTAGTCTGCAAAAAATACATGTACAAACTCAGTTCTAGAATTCCAAAAGAGCTCGCGTGATTACAAAAATTACCATATGCTCTATCCAAATCAGTCCAAAAACCAGCAGGGGAAGGTTGAACAGGGCAAATATCACTTAATGGTCAGGTCATTATGCCGACCACAGATCAATCAAAATATTATCTCACAAACATAAATATTTGGAACTGCCTGAAAAATTCCATCACATTCATCCAAATTCCCACACAAAGCTTCATCCTGGTGTTTCCAATGCTGGATTAATTTTCCTGTACCAAACGAGCTCCCCAAGTAGCAAAAGATTTACAATCTATAAAACATCTAGTACAGCAAACAAATACTTCATCTTCAGAATTCCACCATAACTTTATTTGTAATGATGTCCAACATATTCGTTTTATTCTTCCACCATTTTATAAGGGTAATTTTAATTCTGAAACAAACCACAGATGCATTTATCTCCTTGTCATCTGAACCACTGGAAGGAAAAACAAGAAACAGCTGGTCAAAGCTAAAGTGTGAAATGTGTTCAAAATTAAAATATTAAAAATGACTCAAAATGAACATTGCTTGCAAAGCCTGGATTTGCAGGTTTTCCAAACCAATGGCAAAGAAACACTGCAAGCTAAACTAAATATGCAATGATTCAGAAATGCCTGCTGAAGAGATCTCTCTTGCTCAAAGAAGCATTCAAATTATCATATCAAATTATCATTCAAATCATCTCCAATCTGTTGGTTAAAGGTTAAAAAGAAAAAAAAAAAAAGAAACAAAGCAAAAAAGGCCTCTATTTCTGGACTGCCAGAGAATAAGAAAATTAATACACTACTGGTTTAAATATGACCCATGCTATATTTCATGCTTGTTGAAAACCTCTTCCTATCTTTTCTACAGCCTCAACCTGTTGAGTGACATGGTGCTAATAGATCAAAGCCTCCCTTATTCTGATGGCAAATCCCTGGATGACAATAAAATGTTCACGTAGCAAAAGATTTTGCACTCCTGTAGCTCTTCCTGTACTTCACGTAAGATAAGTTACAAAAGGACACGTAGGTAAGCCAGAATACTAGTTAATATCATAGACAGGAAATATTTTGAATGTTCATGAAATAATATTTTTTTCCCTTTAAAATACACACATTTCCACAGACAAGCCATCTACTGCAGTCCCAAGATTGTAAACAATAGACCGGAAGTGAAATGTTATGGTTCCCAAGGCAGCCATAATGTGCTTATATAAGTAAAGCATCTCTCATATGCACAGGGTCAGAACTGTAATGGTCTCAAGTCTGTAGCATGATGCTCTAGGTCTGCAAAGTTACTCAAGATTAATTCCTAATTTAAAACAGAGAAGACTGATGACAGTTTACTCTCAGGGGTCATCTGCTTGATCCAACCCACAACCACATTTAGAAAAATTCTCCATGGCTCAGATACACTCTTAAGTTTCTTCTGAATGATAAGATATTCAGAATTATCATTCAGACATTTATTCAGCCTAGAAGTACTTCAGTGTTGACCGGCCACGTACATTAAAAAAACAAAACAAAAACCAAAACAACCAACTTGTTCTTATGCATGTAACTCTAAAATTACCAAATACTAACAGCTGGAACTGTGGGAAAATAAAGGGGGGTTTCCCCCACTAGTAACTAAGGATATGTCTCTTCTGCAGACTACAGTGCAGCACAGAGCTACTAAGCCTGCTGAGATAAAAGAAAAAATTTAGCCACAGCACATGGAGAGTGTTTGGAAGAAGTTTATCTTCTCCAAAACCTAAGTGAGCTCACTAACAACTGACTGTCTCTAAGTCAATAAAACAGATGAGATCATCATTTGTTTGTAAAACAGCTAGGACAACAGATTCAAGTCCAGACATAGAGCTTACACGAGCAGTAAATAACATACACAACTGAAGGGTACTGAAGTCCTACGTATCAAGTTAATGATTCCATTATAATGAATTATTTTATAATGTATTATACATATTTATATAGACAATAGTTCTAGTTTAAAATTATTGTTTTCAAACTGCTTAATGTAAGTTTGTCATATTAAAGCTCTATTAAAATGTTCGACGTAAAATTATGTTTCCCATGAAGCAAACAGCTCCATTTTGCACATGCTTCTTTTCTCCCCCCAGTTGACTTTTTCCCAGTAGAGGATTTTCAATAGATCACAATACAACCAGGATTTCACCCATTCTCTAATACTTGAAGGGAATTCCTAAATACTTTAAGAACTAAGACTGCTGCAACATGAAACCAGAGCAGCTAATAATACATCCTTTGTTTTGCCCACACTTTACTAATGAAGGTCTGTATGTGTTGTGGTTTCTTGAAAACAATTTTTACAGTGTCAGGAGAATATAATAAAAATAATCATTAAGAATCCACAAGAATCACTTTTAATCATTGTAAAAGAAGCTCACATTATTGGATTCAAAGTACAAATGGTGGCAACAATCAACAGGCTGTTTCCAGTTACTGGAAAAGCTAAGGGGGGAGGGACAGAAATAAACTCTTCTATTTTCACAACAGTTAATTATTCAGAGTCCTGCAACAAATGCAGGTGCTGATTTCAGCTAAGAACAAACCTTTCCATTGCTGTTGCACATTTTCATACTATGACTCTCATACTCAGCTAGGGGATTGATGAGTGCATCTTAAAAGTAAGTCTTCAATCCCAGTTCAAAAATTATTTTATCTGGTTACAGCTCAAAATATTCAAAACATAGATACTTTCACTCAATTTGCAGGACAATATGAGCACTGTCTGATACATGTGTTTTGCGGCTAAGAAATAGCTTTTAACTACATAATTTTCTAGTGAAATTACTAGGCAAATAAAAAAAACAGAAAAAGAGAAAAAAAGAAGTGGTTACAAATGCCAGGGCTGAACTTTCATGTTTCCAGCGTTGTCCCACTTCCGACATTCCTCATGAAAGCCGTATGCTGTCACACTGCCCTGGGTCCCTCTGGTTCCAACTGCTGCACTGATGTAATTAGCTTTGGTTGGTGTGGGAGCACCCTCAGAGCTCTCCTGTCCCTTGATACTCCAGCCCAAATGCACTTGGACAGTACCTAACAGCTGTATTAGGTTGAATTGTTATTCCTATTTTTAAGCTATCACCAGTCTGTACTTTCAAGCAAAACTGTTCATGAGCAGAGGCTCATAACTACACTATATCAAATCACTTTTCACCGAGAAACCACACTGCCTCATATCTTATGAAGGATGCCTTAGATATTGTGCAAGTGTAATTCTGGAGTAGAGATTTTTTCTGTAAGTCCTTCTTGAAAGTTCATAGTGATAAGATACATGACTACCAATGACTGTCAACCCAACTTTTTTTAAAAAGACTTGAAAGACTGTAGAAAAGCAAGATAAATTAAACTGTATATGACATCTCATAAATTCACATTTTAATTATTCACTCACCAACAGAGTGATCTTTATATGGCACAGTTTTTATTCACTCATACCAGAGTAAACAACCCAAACTTTTCAACAGTTCATATAGGTAATGGAGATAACTTAGTTTCAACTGAGGAAGAATTTGGAAGAGTGTCCAACTCTAACACTCTAAAATGAACTCTTTAATGTGCTGCAGGGAGATTTTCTAAAACAGATCTTCATGCTTCTTTACAGTTAATGAACAGTCACTAGAAGGAAAGTCAGAAAATGTGGAAAAACTGAAGGCATAATATATTACTCCTGCCAAGACTCCCACACTGTTGGCTCTAAATACCTAAGTGTGCTCACAGCTAAAACTTATTGTTCATAATTTGGCCCAAAATTGTTAAAGCTATATGACAACTATAAAATAATACAAAGTATTAAGATATTTATCTCTAACTCTATCCCACATTATTATAACAAAACTGACTAGTTCTACAAACATAGGGTAAATTTTCTAGTTTTAAAGCTAGCCTTTAAAACTGGGGTAACTCAACCCAGAGCAAACATAAGCATAGTGCTTCATTTAACAAAGTTCAATTTATTTTTACAGCACTTACTGAAGGGAAAACATAATTTCATGCCTATTTGGCTTTTCTTCTGCTTCCCTAATTTTTTTCCAAATAGTCAATTTCACTCATGAACTTTTTTCTTTAAACAAAAGACTGCAACTCTTTTGAGTAAGAAAATAGAAACACAGGGTTCAGGTACAACAAAAATCATCTCATCCAAACCTACTAACTACTTTAACACATGAATACAAACCTTTATGTCCAAGAACATGATAATGTTAGCAACAGGCAAACTACTCATGCCCAGTCAGACTAAAAATTACTCTTAGAGCAGAGGAAAACACCAACCGCTTACAGATTATTTGCTTTTTATTATTTTCTATATGTATCCTTTTTCCTGTAAATTCCTTCCAGTGTGCTGGAGTAGAAATTTTATTTCAAATTGGAAACCCAAAAAATTTCAAACTCCAATTCAATCATAATCCACAACATAGCATAGCAAACTGAGGCTTCTTAATGAAAGTACAAGTAGAGCATAGACTTCAGCATGAGGAGCAGTGTTACATTTTGGATATGCATGCAAAACTGCAAGAGGAGAGAGTTACAGTCAATTTAAAGAATTGATCTTTTTAAATACGCAGCAAGAAGCAAAAACCTGTGGGAAAACTACATAATCCTAACAGAAAGATGATATCACAGAAAATCTAGACCTGAAATTCCTAAAGAAACAATTAAAAATCACCAAGATGTGAAAGCCTATAAGAATTTCATTTTTGTTAGGCTGTTTTGGGGGTTGTGAATCTCACTGAGTTTGGCAGGATAACTTCACTAATGAGACTCTTACTGCCAGGTGATTTCATGTAGCCTTGTGTCTGTTCTAAATAAATCAGATCCTCTTAGTGAAACACAGTACATACACAGGGACTCTTACGCTTATTATTGTCATTAGCACAGAGGGTAAGACAGATACTTTCAAGTTTTTGTTTCACTTCTTCAGAATAAACATAGGCTTCTTCATTATATAAATTCCATTTTGAATACACTGGAAAAGTATCTTCCAAGATACTGCTAGGTAAAAAAAAGGATTGCACTATTCATTCTGACAAAATATTTACAATTAAAGGTTACAATTTACCAAACACCTGAGAAAAGCTACCAAAAATTGTTCTTCTGAACATACAGCAGTATTAACACTTTCATTGTTCATAAACACATGTTAGCATGATGGAAAGTGCTCTGTAGTTAGCTAATGTAACGGGCTGTCAAAACAGTCAAAGCAGATGCTATTTCCATGATTGACAGTGGAAATAACATCTGCTCAATCTATCCATATTTTCAGAAATGCCAGAAAAGCATGCAACATAAATATACATTGACTAGTGTTGCTGATACAACTCTGACAGGGGGTGGACGCAGGGGGAGGATACTGAGCTCTCTATAGTTTCAGAATTATAATTAACATTATTATATAATATTCATTTTAATTCTAAATACGTTCAGAATTAGTAATCAATTAAAAAAAAAAGGAAAAAGATTCCATTATCTATTAAACAGAAAACTACTTCTGCCTGGCTCTATTTCCTTAAAAATAATATCTAAGATAATTATTTTAGATACCACATTAATAAAACAGGATAGCAAATATTTTTTACCTCCAAATATTTTTTCTATTCTTAACTCTTTGTTAACAGATGCCACCATCTGACTATAGCTCACCTTCATGGAAATAAAGTTCTACTACAAACTCCTTACATTATCTGTGCATAATCAAAACCCCTTGCATTACATTGATTTTATACATAAATCATAAAAACACTATGGACACTACATGGAAAAAATGACTAATGCTAACAAAAGCTGAACCACTATAACAAATTGTGAAATTAACTATAAAACACAACTACGTGACAAATCTCTTCTCAAATCTACTGAAAGCATTATTCTATCTGGAAACAGATGAGGGGGCAATTAAGTTTTTTAAACTGTTGCCTTATTAGTATTTGGCATTTCAGTAGCACCTTAGCAGCTATGAAGATTAGAAGATATATTACTGTACTAAGTTCTGTCTGAGCAGAGATAAGCAAGACAGCAGAATTCTTGCTTCTTAAAGCTCAACTACTATCATCAGGAATGCGATGACACAGCAAAGACAGTACTGACGCCTACAAAATAAGTTTAACTAAAGAATTCAGCTATTGTGCATTGCAACTATGTTATTGCAGCTGTCATCTGGAGATACTGAGATCACTTACCTGATGTCATGAGTTCAGCAGTAGCAGTCATTTTTTCTTCTTCTTAGTAGCTGGTGCAGTGCTGTGGTTTTGACTTTCAGCCTGGGAACAGCGCTGATAACACCAATG